>VYZP01043584.1:140052-318067 GCA_013400635.1 Hypocryptadius cinnamomeus
AAAAAAAAAATCCCTATTTTTGACTGCCAAGCAACAGCAACTGTCTGAACACCACTGCCTAATTTGTTTCAACATTTGTGTAACTGTGCTATTAAATCTATTATTGTAAATATATTTCTGTGACTGTTTGATGGCAGCAATAAATAATGACTCTGTGCAGAATAAACCACAATAATGCAATGCAGAGGAACACAGGCCCTGGCCCTCACACAGGAAGCACAGGAGGATGGCAGCTGGCAGCACAAGGCAGCTCTGGTTAATTACTGCTAAAATGGCCTCTCTGGCTAAACCCCATCCTTACTCTGCTTCTCTTCTTGGTCAAGGAAAGAAAGAGCAAGAAAAGGGAAAAAGCAATAAAGCACCTGTTCAAAATGTCAACATTTGAGTCTGTCACACATTATGGGAATGCAGAAATGCAGAATTATTTTTTTCTTCACCAAGATCTCAGAAAGTTTATAGATGGTTTCAAAGCAATGTAAGGAACTCTTTGTTTACTGATTTCTGCTGTATGTTGGACATTTGGGATCTTTTTGTTATAGTTTTGGCCTAAGCTAACCGACCTGGAACAACTAATTAATTATTCCATGCCTTAGTTTGCCCATCTGAAAGAAATATATTATCACCTCAAGAGCCTTGGGAGGTGACTTTGATATTTTTTAATAGAAGTGCAAATTCACATCGCAGGTTTACAAATTGCAATGCATTTCAAACAACTGGAATTTAAATAAGTCTTTGATCGTCCAGAGAGAATTCTGGAGGTTCTCTGTTCCTGTTCTTAAAACTAGATTTTCATATTTAAAGAATATCAGTTTAGCAACCATTCCCATTATAATGTGAAGTGTCTTCTGTCTTTATTATTTGTAAACAAGCAATTGCTTTATTAAGGGGAAAAATCACTCTCCTGCTGCTTGAGGCATGTGATAACATTGTAGAGGAGTTTTGTTCCTCTTTTATTCAAGTTAGGATTTATAACCAAGCAAGACAGTTTCACTTTTTAAAAAAATCACGGTATCATATAGGAAACGGTTCCAGCAATTCTCAAGATGATTCCTCACTTATTACTTTGCAGAGGGAAAACAAACAAGAACCACAATACACCAGCTGGGCTAAAATCTCTTCAGCTTTTAGCCTGACCCAGATGCAATTTCTTTTTAAATGGGGTGGAAAAAGCCCACGCAATTCGTGGAGTTACCTAGGTATTAGAAACATAAGTAAATAAAATGTTTCAGTTATTAGATTTGTGCTCAGATGTGTTTTCCAAATTAATATGCCTTAAAACAAAATTTGAAATAGCAACATCCTCCTGGCACAGTGAAAAAAAATTATTTTTAAACAGAGATGTAATGAATTGGAAATAAAATGTAAGACCAGTACAGTATTTTGTACTGAATCACTTCCATGGACAAGGATATTGAGATGGTTTGAGGTGCCCTGGACCTCACAGCAACTCTGACCTTTTGTAATTAGGGCAGGAAGTCCATTTTCCCAAGAGGGAAGAAAAGGTGCAAAATAAAGGGAAGCAGTAGTCACTGTCTCTTACTATTGTTGTAAAAAAATCTTCCTTAATTGCAATGAAATAATCTCAGGTGTCCTTGAGCAGAAAGCCTGAGGGCACACTGCAGGTGTGCCCTGCATTTCCCAGAGCCCTGCAGGGCAGCCACAGCCCAGCACAGTGCTGCTTTCACTGCAGCCTGGCCAGAAAGGTGCTGTGTGCCCAGGGGCTGCTGGCTCACACCAGCACCCAGCCAGGCACACCTGTGCTACTAACCAAAGGTGTCCCAGAACCTTGGAGAGGGAGAGAGAATGATGCATCTGACTCTGTCTTACCAGAAGGCTAATTAATTACTTTATTATGCTATATTACATACATCTAGACTGAATCTGCCATGCACTCACTCTGCACAGAACTGCACAGAACTGCCCTCATCCCCTGACTCTCTCCTGACTGTCCAGACACACACTCACACACTTGGCTTCAACAGGCCAAGGAAACAAAAATCCTCACTCTGGATTCTACTTCGGCACAAACACAGGCACAGCAAGTGATAAGAATGGTATTTTCCCTTTCTCTGAGGTTCAGAGAATGTGAAACCCAGAAATATTCTTGGGAAGAATTGTGCCTTGCTTTTCTCTGTGGAGAGAATGTGGCTACAGACCTGGAGAGCAATTAAATATCCATGAAACGTTCAGGGCAGTGCTCATGCAGTCCTGACATCACTTCTGTGCTCCTAACCCCGCTCCCACCTTTCTTTCACTCAGCCACCACATCAGTAAATCACCCAGGTGAGAGAAGTTAAAAATGGAATGGATACACCTCATTTTTTAAAATTCCTTCCTCTCTCAAAGGTCCCATCATCCCATCACCTCCATGCCAGGCACTCAGGCCAGGGCAGAGCCCAGTGCTGCAGGAGCTGTGCCATGAGCCCTGTCCCAGTGAAACCCCAGCACTCCAGGGCTCTGCTGCAGGCACAGCTGTGCAGGGATGGCTGGCAGGAAAATGAGGCCTCTAGAGCTAGGGAGAAAAGCTTTGTCTGTTTTGGCATGTGATCGTTTTCACTAAAAATATTTTTCAGAAGCAATGTCATGTTTCATATTTAATGATATTCCTCCAAACTCAGAGCAGTGAAGCATCGCAGGAGGGTCAGCTTTTGCAGAAGAACCAGGCGAAGTTAATTCTGTTTTAAAGCAGTTTTGGAGCAAAGTTTCATTGGAGAGCTAATTACTGAGAGCTGAGAATGCCTCCAGTTTAAAAGTTCCTTAATCCCTCATGGAAGAGCTGTGGGTGCTGACTTTCTTACCTTCTTTCTAAAGTGCAAGCTGTTAAAAATGCTAATGGTCTGAATTCACAAAATTCTCTCTTCAAAGAGAAATAACACTGTTTTGAAAGGCAGCTTTTGAATACGATTTTGATTCTAAAGCAGCCTATTTAGAGAAAATGGGATCCATAAATGTCAACACCACCTGTAGTCTGCTTGATAATGTGCCTGCTTTCTGACAACAGCATTGATAAGCCACAGGCACACTAGAACAAACATCTCTTACTTTATCTGCTAGATAAAACTTGAAGGAGGTGGTGGTTACTAGGAAACTTTCTGTTCCTAATTTGTTTCAACAGAAATCTGCAAATACAAGTTTAAGCATCAAACAATGCCAAGGAAAATTCGGTGGATTAGCATTTTCCCTGAAGAAGGCAGGGAGGTTCAGAGCCTCCTTGGGTTTGGTGACAGTCTCTGTACAGCACTGCAAAAATTTAGACAATTTTTTTTTTGCAAGGAATTTAGAGGCAAACTGTCTTTGGAGCCTGTTGTGACCATGAGAAAAAGCCGTGTGACACATTAAATGAGAAATCAACATTCTGACAATGCAAAACCCAATCTTCTGCCTTCTGCTCATAGAAAAGACATGACAGAAAAAGCCTTGAGGCAGCAGAACACCTTAACAGGTTATGAAATAAATGCACTGAAATAGTATTTTACAGGAACTACTGGAGAGAAGTTCTGGTTATTCCAATTACGAGAATGAAATTTTGGTATTGTGATAAGCGCAGCTAAAAAGAACAAAGGAGGAATAGCTACAGCTAGCAAATTTTTTTGTCTGCTGGAGTTTCCCAGGGAAATTTTTAATAATGGATGTCATTTTCCTACAGGAGTTTTTGTCAATATGTTATGATGGCACAAAATGGTAGCTCAAATCCAAGAAGTAATTAAATACTTTTAAAAATCACCCATAAAGTCATAAAAACTTTTGCATTCATTTTTGAAATGAGTGGTGATCTCAATAAAAAGGTGATATTCTAATGAACCTTCTTTTTGTATCATTTGTTTCTTATTTTGACTGCCAGGTTATTTTACACAGAGAAAAAGATGCAGGGGAATGAGAAAGGAAATCTGAAGTCAAGCAGCATCACAGTCCTCTATGAAATATTCATTGGTACTTGAACAGGACAATTTCAATGTTGTTTTGCATTAAAATCTTTTAAAGGGAAGGGAAAAGAAAACACACAGATCACAGGAGATACCATGCAAAAGGTGAGGTACTGACCCAGTGAGCTCCAGACCTCACTGACAGTGGCCAGGACACAGCTGAGCAGAGCAGAGCACACACAAAGGCTCTCCCCAGCACCAAGAGGGGAAACCACCCAGAACTCCCCATCTCAAACTGGGAATCACCCAGAAGCTGTTCTGTTCCAGTTTCCCCAGCCCTGCTCTACAAAGGCAGGGTCTCTCAGCCAGGCAAAGCCTGCTCATTCTGGGAGATCTCTCCACCAATTCCTCTGTGGCTGCAGGAGCTCAGTGAGAGAGCTCTAACACCCAATTTAGGAGTTCCCCACACCAGTTCAAGATCCTTTCCCACAGTATGTTAAATGCACTGCCCAATTCAACTTCAAATAAAATCAAGGCATAGGGCTTCGAAACCACTTCAGAAAGATTATTGCAAAGTCTAATACGTTTTATTGGTTCTAAGTAAAAGGCTTTCTTTCATTAGCTTAATTTAATTCCCTCTGTGAGTTGCTATTCTTTTGAAACTACCAAAATACTCACAATTACTCCATGGTGGTTACAAAAGAGCCTTTGAATATGTACTGATATTTCCTTCCAGTTAGCCAGCCTCTTAAAAATCCAGGCCAAACTCTCTGGTACTGTAAATCAACACTGCCAAATTGAAATTAATGACAGCAAACGTGGGCCTGGCCCACTGCAAGAGCCCAGGAGGAGGTGGGATGGGAAACGTGGGCTAAAACACAAGCACTGAGCCTGTCCTGCTCGTTTTGTATCCAAGGATGACAAGAGATGGAAATTCAGTTGCACATGAAAAAATCACCTGGGGAACAGTAACAAATTCCTTTGGGTCACTCACATTTGTATATATAATTTTTTCCCCCTTTCTCCATACAATTAAAGATGTGGCTGCCTGAGCTCCAGACAAGTGCTCAAAGGTGAACTACTGCTGAACTTCAGACAGGGCCTCTATAACCTGCTCTCACTAATCTCAGAGATGAAAACTGCTAGAAATAATTTCTTCACACGTTTATTTTATCTTCTCTTTCAATTAGCAGAGGTGCCAACGCTCTGCATGCACCAACTGAGCTCCCTTTTACCGGTTTTCTTTTTACTTAATAAAAGAATTGTAAGACTCTCTGGAGCCTTGAAATGTACATGAAATGAGACACTACTTGGACATGAGTGAAATTGTCTTCATTTGGTTGTGGGGGTTTTTTTCCTTAAATGATTCTTTGATGGGTTTTTTTTTAATAATCACATATACTCATTAACAGTATTGATTTAACCACAAATGAACCCAAACTCTTATTAAACAGCTGCTGAACAGGCAGAGTAGAGGCAATAGAAACAAAGTCTTCCCCTGCCCAAAACTGCCCTATTTATAGGACTTAATAGGTGCCCAAAAACCTCATCATTTATAGACACAGTAGAAAAATTCAACCTGTATCATTTGCTTTGAGACTGCTACAAAGGACATAAAACAGCAGCTGAAAACCCGGATAAAGGAAATGAAACCATTTGCCTGGAGTGTTATATGGTCTGACACCAGCTTCACAGAGCCACATTTCAGCTAATCTAGAATTGAAATTGTGTTAATACAGTGCAGCTTGAATCCAACTGAAATAATCACTCTGCTGAATTCTGCAGAAATGCCAGCATCATGCTAAGATTGATACATTTTTTCCTGAAGTTTCCCACATAATTCTCTTTTAGAATCCCTGAATAAAACTGGACAAGGTTGTTTATACTCGTTTTTTTCTTGGTAACCTAATTCTCCATGGAAATGGTTGCTTTGTCTTCTAACTTGGATCCTGCATAATATCAATCTCTTCCCTCCTTCTGACATTCCCTCTTGTATGAAAGTCAAAGAGCAAAAAAGGGAAGTAACTTCTCAATCCTCCTTAGCTGAAAGGTCCTGCCAGGACATGGATGAGCAAAGGTTGCCCTCCTCAGCATGAAAAGCAGCCAGGTGCTCCAGACAGAGATTTCCAGCCTGCCTCAGGACTGAGGCTGTGGCACTGCTTCAGCTGCCAGGGGCTCAGAGCAGGGAGGTCTGATCCTCATCTCAGTTTTCGGGTTAGGATACAATTTTCCATGGTTCTGACACCAAAATGTGCTCATGTTTGCAAAATCACATAATTGAGTTTATTGATTCCTCAAACAAATCACTGACTGCCTTGCACATGAATCATCTAATAAAGACTGGAGCAAAAGCTTATTTTGGAGCTCATTTCTCCTGGTGTCACTTGCAGAAAGCTGATTTGTTCTTCATGCAGAAAGTTCATTCAGAAAACATGCTGCTGCCTAAGAAAACCTGTAACTAATGAAAAAATCCTTAAACACGCCTGGTCAAACTAAAAACTCCCTTTGGTGGTAAATTCACAAAGACAATGCAAAACAGGTCTGACTTCTCTCAGTGAGGAACACCCAGAGTACCAGAGGGACTGACAGCACAGCCAGCTTCTCTTTGCATTGTGACAGTCAAACAAGAAAGATCACATTCAGTAGTTAAAAGCATTTTTCCTCTTAGTCATATATTTATATGACACTTTGGGTAGAAAGCAGGCCTCTCAACATTCTAGATAAGAATATCTCAGGAGAATGAATATATTTTCAGCTTCCATCTGTGATGTCACTACAGCTCCAATCTGTTCCAAAGCAGCAAGTCAGGCCCCAGTGGAAGTGTCTCAATCTGATTTTCACACACCTTGGCCACAGTCACCCAGATTTCTCATCTACCAACGCTCTGGGTCAGCAGGAAATGCTGCTTGCTGTCACTGCCAGGCTCCTTGCAAATGAGGCAATGGCAAACCTGAGCCAGGTTTCAAATGTTTGCTGCTGTAGTTCTTCAAAAAGGAGCTGTTTGCCCAAGTCCACTTCTGCTTAGAAAAAAAATTAAATGGCACAAAGCCCCCAAAGGGCAGAGATGAAACCCCAGCCCTGGTGCAGGAGGCTCTGGGTGTGGGAAGGAGAAAATTCCATCCACAGTGTCAGGCCTGGCCTGGCAAATTCTGCCTGATTTCCTTTTCCAGACCTTTCAGGCACAGGGCTCTTGTCCCACTTGTCCTGGGCTGTCCCTAACTTGAAGAATTAAACACAACAAAGACCGCTTGTTTAAGAGATGATTTGGACGAATTTTCATTATTAAAAACTGCTCCCCTCCCTTTGTTCTCTCCCAAAGCTTCAATTTCCTCCTCTACAACTTTTTGGATAAAATAAACATTAGTGAATTTCATATAGAAATGTCAAAGGAAAGGTTAAACCGTTCCTGTCTCCTTCATCAGAATTATTTTTTTCCTCCTTTCATACTTTTTCTGTGGTATGAAATAAAGAAGCAGATCATTTGAAATAGTACTGGATGACAAATAAAGGAGTTTTATATTAACTCAGGGAAATCTGAAGTTAGATCATGTACAAAACCCCTAACAGTTGACACTAGAATTTTCTCCTTATCTATCTGATTTCTGACATTCAAGAATGTGGCCTTCAAAATTAATTTCCTTTTGAGCTCAATTTTTTTCTGTTCCTTCTTGTTTAACAGTTATTAACTATCTCATAAGCACACACTGCACATCAAAGTAGAGAACTACCAGAACACAGACCTTTATTTTTCTCCATTTGTTCTACTCTGTATTTTCATCTCATCTGATGCATAGGCTGCCAGGTGATGTTTAAACAAAATTCTTTCAAGTTAATAAATTTTTCTGTATTTATTTTAAACCAGCACCTGTTATCTCTCCTGTACCTTCTGTGATTTCACAGCAGCTGACTGGAGTGGGATTTGGCATTCCTGAGCTTCTGAAGCAACACTCATCCTGCCTCCTTCCATTTAATTGCACATGCTGCCATTTAATTGCACCTCATGGGCAAGGGAAGGAGCTGTAGAATTTAGGAAGGAGGGAAGTGGCATCTTTTGTGACATTGCTAATTTCAGACAGCCTTCTGTTGTGGTTTGGGTTTGTTTGTTTGACCTGCTGAGTCAGGACAACATAAACCAGGCTGTGATGAATTACAGCAACTTCCTATCATGAGCCTGGACAAATAATCACTGTAAGGGTGACTCTCTGCCTCCAGAAGCACAGAGGACACCCAGGTGTCACTAAGTGCCTGGAACCACCCAATTCCCATTACTCCTTGGGAGGATTTAAATACTTCCAGTTCCCATCTGGAATGCAATTCCAACAGCAAAGCTAGAGGCAAACAAGAGGGATGAAAATGTAACCAGCCCAAACCACCTTTTGAGTTTCCTAAATTACTGAGCATTCAGATCCAAACTCGTGATGTAGTGACACAGGCTATGACTAAAATACACATATTACGGTCAAAGGATTATGAAAATGAATCAGCCTAGCACCAAGTAGCTTTAAAAATTAGGATATCAAAGGGAGTTTAGCTCTAAGTGCCCATGGCAGCAAGGGGGGGGACAGTTTGCCTTTTAGGCTTTTGATTTTCCTACCAAGGAAATTATTTGCATCTAAGCTGGATGAAAGAAGCAGGTACATGACTTTAGAACAGGTGCCTGAACACGTACCCTGCCAGAGCTCAGCTCAGGAGCTGCTCACGTCTCCTAAATTCACCCAGCCACGTATTCCAGTGCCATTTTTGCCCAGGCTTTGTCCACAGGGATCCAGGCAGTCACACCTGCAGGAGCTTTTTATTTGTGCCCAAAAGGACTAATGACAACAAGCCTCTTAATTATTACACTTGAAACCCTGAGTGTCTTCCATTAGAAATTTACAACACACTCCATCCCCTTAGCTTCCTTCCAAGTACAGTAAATCCACCACAGAACTGTTTTATTTTTATTTTTATGAGCTGGATAAAAGTGCAGAACTAGGAAACAGCAGAAAGAAAACACAGGTGTATTAAAGCCCAAAGTTAACAGCCATTTACACACAGCATTTAGACTTGAGAGAAGGCACCCAGTCCTAACCCACTCCTGTCTGCTTTTCCTCTCTTTCATGCCTCACCCTTTACCTCGAAGGCTTTCCAGCCCTCCTGCAAAGCTCAGCAAAGGAAGCAGAGCTGAAGGGCTCCCTGCTCTCCCCAAAGAGCAGTGATCCCCTGCAGCTGGAGCAGGGAGCTTGGGCCAGGTGACCTCCACCAGGGGCCCCTTCCACCCTGAACCCTTCTGGGATTTGGGGAGGGGAACCTTTTCCTGGGGCTCCCTGAGTTTTGGAAAAGCTAAGACTTATCTAAGAAAAGAGAAGTCTAAGATAAGATTCGTATGCAACCTTCACACAAGTCAAATTCTAAGCTTAATATTTCACTCATAAAAAGCTGGTGCAGCCACTAAAGCACTGAATTGGCACAAAATGAGACTGGCCATGAGGAGGGGGTACAAAGCCCACACTGAACTTAATCCTCAGGAGTTTGTCTGGTTTCCTCACCTATACATAAACCTTGCCTACATCCAGTGCCACCAGGGCAACAAAGCCAGCTCCTGGCAAAATTATTTCCAAGGAATTACAAACAAAATGGAAGGAAGAGCCTTTCCATCTGCAATTAAAAAAGAACAACTTCATTTTAATTCTTGCAAGTTGCAGAGGCAAAGTGGCTCTTGATTAAACCAGCAGAAGGGCATCATACCCAGAAAACTCCAGGAGCATTTCAGTGACCCCTGACAGCACGTCCTGCCCACTCCATTCCAAAACTCCTCCTCCAAAACCCCATTCTGTAAGGAAGAAGGCTGGGGTAAGGCAGAGAAGCAGGACAGAAAGAAAACCACCTCAATAGTTTTGTTGTCATGGGGCCCATGTCTATCTGTCAGACTAAAACCAGGCTGTAGTAGCCACTGTTAAATATTTATGGGCACTACCCAAGGATTAAAACACTTGAAAAATTACAATAATTTACCCCATTCTCAGGTACAAGCTTTGAAAGCTGAATTTTAAACATGAAAGCACTTTCAGCTACTTGAATAACATACAGGGAAGTGAAAAGCACCACAACCCAGAGGAAAGATGTGTTGCTTGTCAGTACCACTGGATTTTTTTTTTTAATCCCTACAACTTTTCTACCTCTCTCCAGGAAATAGAAGAGAAAGGTGCATGCTAAGGGGCTAAGAGACACTTCATCTTGCCTTCCCTCTCATAATCTGAAGATGACTGTCAAAGGATTTTTAATTTCCTGTGCTAGGGAGATCAGGTTAATCTCCAGTGAGAGGTGTTAACAAAATCCTATAAGCAGAGCTAAGTTCTATGCAGTGAACCCTAAACCCATTGGCACCCATCATTAGTAATTACTCCTATGCCCAAGGAAACCTTTTCAAATGACAATCAGTGCACACATTAACTCTAAGTCTGCAGAGCATGTCTGGCTACTGAGTTAAGAGTGTTATGCATTTACAGTTTGTTCTGGACAGGCAGCAAGACCTTTGCATTTAGAAATGTCTGGGTTGTTCCCATCTAAATCCATCTGTAATATGCAACAATTCTTGAGATGAAAGCCACTTGTACCAGAATGTTGTCATCTTATTGCAAAAGCTGCTTGGTGATTTCTCATGAGCAGCTCCTCACAGCACTGACTCCTTCTTCAGCACAGCCAACAAACCCCAGCTCCCTCCTCAACCAGCTCACCCACTCTGTCCTAGCACTCATCCTCACTGGACACAGCTGTGGCCTGTTCCTAATCTTTGGTAATTGGTACATCTGCAGCTCCTCAGGGGTGAGATTACCTTCTGCACTATATTTTCTCGCATTCTATCCTCCCACCAGACTACCTAAAAGTTATTAGCATGAAGATCCCTGATCAGATCCCATGAAGGCTTTACTCATCTCCCTGCCTGGACAACACTCACTCTTGAATTTGTTTCCACTTGTACAGACTACAGCAGCACCTCAGGGTCTGCTGGACCCTCCAAATGTGCTACTTGCACCCACTAAGAGGCAGATTTCAAAGCTGGCAATGCTACAGGAACTTTTAGCTCAGTATTTGCTAATAAGTGCCTAATAAAGCCTGTGTGTTACCTGCTTGTGATACTCTACTGCCTGAAAACATTCACCCTGGAGGTGTTTGTCAGTTTAGGTTTCTGTTTGAACACTTATTCAGGAGTCTTCCCTCTGCCTTGATGTCTCAAGCAACAAGTTCACTATGGACAGTCTCCAAACCAAAAGGAGTAACTGAACACAAGAAAATCATGCACCATGTAGAGGTAATCACAGAATTACTGGAAATTTTCTCCTGTCTCTAATGTATTCCAAATATTCCTCTTGAACAAAGTTCTGCAGAACCCTGAGTAGAAGGGTATCAGGGACCACAAAGTTAATTTCCAACTCAGCATTACTCTCATTGTTTTACTGTGTCTGACACATGGATTGAAAAAAGTGCATCTGTTTCAGCATTCCAGGACTTTAGGAAAAAACCCCTCACATTTGTAGCCTTATTTCATATGCTGGTTGGCACTGCAGAGTGATCTAAGAGTGTCCAAGCTGAATTCCTCTCAGCCATGCCTAATCCCAAGATAAACCCCAAGATGATATTCAGTGCTATCAAATCACTAATGGACACTGAATGCACAAGTGGAAACCTGTGAGGTGTGAGGGAGTGGATGTCTCATTCTGAGTGCCACCATCACTGAGATGCTAAATCCTCTTCTACTCTGCAGTGTCAATTTCCAAGCCAGGTCTCAGTGTGTGAAATACAGAAATGTTTCTGTGCTGCCCCTCACAGTGACACAATGCTGGGGCCTCTGTGCAAGTGCTCAAGAGAATTGCTTTCAGTGGCAGAGAGAGTGGGAGTCACCCCACTAAGACACGGAACAACCAGAGCAGGATTTGGTTTGCTGTAACAGCACACACAAATTTTTGGCCAAGAAAGATGCATTAAGGGCATTCCAACCCGCAGCATCTCTTCCTGCTGCCTTGCCATGGTGCCCACACCCTTCTGCAGGCTGGATTCCCTCTGAACCATCAATGCCTGCACCACCAGCAGCGAGAGGAGTGAAGCAGTGGGGAGCAGTGAGGGGCAATGGTGGACAGGCACCAGAGCTTAAACCAAACTCTTTTCTATTTCCAGCATCTCAGCAACCACAAAGAAACCCCCACTGTGTAAGAACCCAGTGTTCTCTGATTTTATCCACAGTTTCTGCCTTCACCACTGTTCTACCATTCTGTATCACGTGCTGTGTCATCCAGATGGGAATCCCAGGAGCTGGTACCTCCTGCAGTGCTGTACAGCCACTCCTGGCACTGAGACCTCTCACACTGCAGCACTGCCAGGGCAGCAGGAAGGAGATTAAACATGTAGATTACCAAGGGATGGGATTATGTCTAGAATCTTCCATCTCTCTGTGGGAAGGCTGCACGCTCACGTGGCTGGTTTTGGCTCAGTTTTTGAGATTTAATGTTTTCTATTCCACTCCTCTGCAAAACAAGTTACGAGAGAGTGGGGAAAATTATTTATTGGGCTGCTGGGAGGAAGTTGATTTTCTTTTAGAGTATTTATCAAATTCTTTCAAGTCTCTGTGGTTCAACATATTTAGCTACATCAAAGCCAAAGCATACACTTTTGAGCTATTCATTTTCTGTTAAAATCCACATTCTTGGATGCTGAAATGTTTACTGCACTTTTTCCAAGCTTTGGAGTTAGTGGTCTGCTGGCTGTATCAGTACCAAAACTATTTTGGATGACTGCAGTCTGCAAGAATATTTACTGAAATGATGTACTAAGGGAACAGGTTCATTGTTTACACTAGGAAGATTAAATTAGGTCTAAACATTTACAGGAATGCTCTTTTTATTCCTTCTACCCCTGCAGCCATATTCTCAGTAACACATCAGCTCTCAAAACCTGAATTTACAACACGAAATACAGCTGGTGTCATCTGCCATCCCAGTAAAACTCCAGGGTTCACACTGTACTTTTCAGACAATGGAAATGTTCCCTTCCAGGTGTCGAGGTTTCCTCACCCCAGGCTTCTGAAGCAGCAAACTGCACCCCAGGTGCCCATCCCTCTACTCTCAGCTTGTCTCAAACATCTGAGATACATCACCAGGTGTCAGGCTGGGACCCAACAGCAGCAGAATATTGCTCAGCACGCTGAGCATGAACACTGCCCTGCTGTAAATTTCCCCTCCGCCCCTGATTACTCATTAGTACTTCAGCTGATTAGAGAGAGCAGGAGCTGCTGGTGGAGCCCTTATTCCTCAGGGCTGCTGTGCTCAGGTTTGACAGACACCTTTCCAAAGGGCTGTGCATGAAGCAAAAACAAACAACAGAGACTGAAGCAGGAGATGGGAATCTCCAAGGGAAAGGTTCACCTTGAAAACAGATCCTCACTATGATTCCTTCCCCTCCTGCCTGGGATCAGCCTCTCACCACGGATCTGACTCTCATGTAAGAGCACTTCACCTTCCACACGCTCCTGCTGACAGAAATGAGACACTAAAAAGTCTATTTTCAGCGGCTGCAGAGAAACAGAACGAGCACAAAGCAACTTCCCCACCTTCCAGTTCCCAGAGATTCCAGAAGCCCAAGTCACAAATTACTGCTCTGGCTACAACAGCACAAAGAAGGCTCAAGTGTGGAGCCTCAGGCACGCTGATCCACGCGTGGCCAAATCATCACTCAGCACCTTCAAGGCAGGGCTGGGTGTTCAGGCTCCTCCTGCTGCTGCCCAGGGGTCCCTGTGTGCTGGGGCTGCTGTCCCCAGCTGTCCCTGTCCCCTCTCACACAGGCAGGCTGAGATGAGCAGAGCCAAAGCAGCAGCCTGCTGCACTGATTCACACGCAGCTATCACATTTACAGCTCTGCCTCACAGTTTGGGAAGAGCCAGAATAGTTTCCACCTACTACACCAGAAAAGTAATTCAATCGACTTCAACCCTTTTTACAAATTAGCCTTCAGCTGGCAATTTTCACTGCAAAACTATTATAACAATTTTCTAACTGATTCAGTTCAAGTAATAGCTATTCAATAACATTTTCCAAGTAAGAAGCACACAGATTTGTCAGTTTGCATGTCTAGAAAGGTCTTGACAGGCTATTATTGTATTTCTTACTCTGTGTATGGATTGTGTGCCACAAAAAAAAATCCACTTGCTTCATTTGTTTAATCACAAACCACCACACACACCCTCCCCACCACCACTGACAGCCAAAAACCTCCCCACAGCACCCAGAACAGAGAAAATATTTAGTCCCTAAAGAAGCACTCACCTTTCATTGTGAAAGGGGTAGACAGGATTTAAAACCAGCTCTGGTTAAAGAAGGATTAATCCCCAGTTACCAAGTACAATAAAAGCCTTAAATGTTCCTTCTTTGACCAAAAAGACAAATCAGTCTTCTCACCCAAAAATATGTCAACAATTCAGTGTCATCAGGTCACAAAGACAAATTATTGCAAAGCAGATTATTGCTTTGATATTTAATAGAGGATAGAAAACTATACCTAAAGCAACATGCTTCACACCATGTAATAATGAAATCACTCTTGCAGAGTCCTACAGAAAAGCCACCAATCTGCATGAAACCACAATTTACTGAAGATGCAAATTAAGAGTTAAACTGGAAAGCAAAATAGTTCCAGTCCACTTGGAGAGCTGTGGACACTCACTGACAGCTGACCTTCCTCACTGGCTGCTGTGTTTGGCCCTGTCAAACAGAAAAGAATCTGGGGGAAAAAATCAAGTGAGATGTAATTTCCATTCAGAATACATTAATCAGATTTTTTCTACAATATAGGAGACCTAGATACTTTTTTCCTGTATTTTTGTGGTTGCTGTACAGCTTTGGTCTACTTGTTAAAAGAAAATAGTTATAATAACTTAAGGGCATTAAACTTCTTCATTCTCCTTTTATTAAAAACTTCTCGTCTGTCATGAGAATTCTACTCACATTCTCCTAATGTGCCTGAAACTTTTTTTTTTATTGGGTTCTTATTCCAGAGGTCTTGACTTGTTCTGGTAATTTGCAAATGCTGCCAATCCCTAGCAACGACTGTGTTGTAAAATTGTGTATTTCTTTTATCATCGAGTTACATTACAGAAATTTAGTACCTCTCAGAACATGTGTTCAATACCCTTCAAAGGTACAACACTAACAACAATGGAGCTATGATTTTTTAAAGTTGTTTTTTAAAAATTTAGCTGGTTAGAAAAAGTACACAAAACATTATCTAATTTGACAATGGCTATTTATCACTACTTTATTCAAGAGTAGAAATAATGAATTTGTTAGGTATTATACCATTATTTTCTGGAAAAAAGGAAAAAGTAAAATATTTCTGTGAAGTACAGAACAGTGAAGCAATGTGATCAACAGCTCTAACTCCAAGAAATATGAATTAACAATTATCTAAAAATTTCTTACGAAGCTGATGCAAAAAATCAGTTCCCAAGAGTTTCAGTTAAAAAATTCTCTGATTTCCAAGTTAGATATATGTTCCATTAGGGGTTGCACTAAACTCCCACAGCTTTTGGCTCTGCACATTTCACTGTAATGTAGAATAGAATAAATTATGTAGCAACCTGTTAGGAGCCAATGGTGGTAGAACTGTATTTAAAAAATAGGTTAAGAAAAAGATTACTGTATAAGGGTTTGGCACAAAACGAAGGGAAAGGCCAATGGCAATTACACAAATTGAAAAAGCTTCCAAAGGAATGTGATTTTTGTAGCAAAAGCCTTCTCCTGTACTGAGGGGCTGCTTTGGGTGGAGAAGGGGAGGGTTTGCTTTGAGGTTTGGGGGTTTTTGTTCTCTCCAGCCACAGGGGTGACCACAAATCAATGCAATGCAAACTACAAATCACCAGAAACTGCCAGACCAATTCCCTCAGGCTGCAAGGCACTTTGTTCATAAACCTCTCCAGTAATAACAGATATCTGCAAGCAGAGCTGGGAGCTGAGCTCAGGGACCCCTCCTGCTCAGCCCCGAGCAGAGCTGGGCAGGTGACACCAAGCAGGTGACAGGGAAGGCTCTGGCACGTGGCACCTTTTCTCCTGACCCTCTCCTGCCCTCAGCACGGGCAGAGCCAGTGCAGGAGCTGCTGCTGATCCCTGGGATCCCAAAGCCTGAACTTCAAATGCTGTTTGGCAGGAGGACATCAACAAAATGCACCTTGAAGTTCATCCCCTTCCCCCATCTCCTCAAAACTCTGCTTCACCAGCTCCCAGAGATTGTTTTGCTGTTCCTGCATAGCAAGGCAAATATAACAGTCTAAAGGTCTTTTGAAGAATGGGGAAAGAAAGCCTTTTGAATATCTCTGTAGATAGCAGGAGATCTTTCTCTTCTCAAGAAAGTGCTGAATATACAATTAAATGCTAAACAGTGCTACAGACATTGTTATATTCAGAACTGTTCCATAAAGAAAAATCATCTCTTTCACAGGTCTGACAACTGTAAACTCTACTTTTATACAAGAGCTCAACATCTTTGCTAATCAAAAGGCCAGACTTGTAAGACACACATATTTATAAGTCTGAGTGAAATGGATAAGTTCCTATTCAGAGACCTTGGTATTGCTTGCCCACGATACACCACAATTCCTTATGTGCAAATAAAGCACATGTTAAATGTGTTACATTATCTGTATTCCCTGATTTGTTGGTTTGTCTGGATTGGAGATGATCACAGAGTTCTCAGGTTCTGTCAGAAAAAACAAAACAGCTGAAGTGAAGCCAGTGCTGCCAGTGAATCTCATGTGGCAGCCCAGCTTTCACTTTGCCCAAGAAGTCAGAGACAAGGAATCATAAGATGTATTGTGATTTTAGTTACTAATTTATATTTATAATTGGGATTGGATGCAAGCCCTTTTCCCTTTCACATTTTTAAAAGTTTATTACTTTTTTTTTAAGCCAGATACATAAAGTAATCTAACTTCTAAGAAGAGGAAGCAAGGTCAAACCAAAGATGCCTCCAGTTCAATACTCCAGCAGCTGCCAAGAGCAGATGTCTGAGGAAGCTTTGAGAACATGACAAGTACCCAGGGACAGAGTGTACACAGCATTCTGTGGGAATGTTCTACGATCCAAAGATTCAGGGGTCAAGAACCTCTTGAAGAGAAGTAATTTTTTTTTAATACAGAAAGCCTTAATAATTTGAATTTGTTGCCTACTTGTCCAACTGCTTTTGAACCCACACAGATTTTATTATCTACACACAATGCATTGGATCAACAACTTCCACAGCTTAACTTCATGCTGTGTGAGGAACTGTTTGCTTTAATCATACTGAGCCAACCACTTGCTGAGCTTGATAGCTCTTAATTCTCATATGGAAGAGACAACTCCCTCCTCTTCTCTTTCTCCAGCTAATTCATACTTCCTCTCTGTTTCCTCTGCTCAGCCTCAAAGCTCCTAGCATGAGTTATTAAAAACAACAGTTCCATTCTGCTGATTGTCATGCAGCATTCTTTCCTAGATCTTCTGCAGTTCTGCTACACCCCGAGACAAAGATCAAATCCACTGACAATATGAAGGAGATAATCATGTCCTTTATTTTCCACTCTCTATCAATTTCCTAACACTCTGTCCTTCGGGATTTTAACCACTCTCATCCAATATTTCCATAAAACATGAGAAATATCAAGACCTTGTTTCAGAACCTGTAGTTTTGTTTATAAATCCAGGGCTGTCCAGGATACCTGGAATGAATGGGGGAAACATTTTACTCAGCCACATACTTTTTACATCATTATCTATCAGACTTCAAATGTGCTTTGCCAGTGTGCTTGCCAGCATCTCACAGTAAATACATTCATCATACTTTGTCTTCCTGGAAGAGTAGTTCTGCTCTGAATGAAACAAGGCTAACTAACAAAAGCAGTTTTTCTTTACTCCTGGTTTTACATCTGTGTGAAAATGGTTCCCCAGCCAGCACAGCCAGTGCTGAACTGCACAAGGTGTGAGAGGCAAGCTGAAATCAGAGTGTGCTGCTAGCAGGGGCTGCACTGCAGCATCTCCTCTGTGGGATCAAACTGTCCCTCTGATGGACAGCCCCATCCCATAAAAGACATGGACATCTTGAATGCATGGCAAGTTACCTAATCTTAAAAAAAAAAAAAGAAAAAGTCCAAGTCTCCTAAATTCAATTGTCTGCAGTTTTGGACAGTCTTGAAGTCCTCCAAAACATGCTTGAACCTTGGCAAGGTAGCTATGCAAGGTTAATGATAGGAAATAACATGAACTGTATTTTATATACTGGGTTATTTAAATGTACACTAATATTTAACATATAAAATAAATGTTGAAACATATTCTGGCCAGTAACTGCATCAAACTCAATAGAATCCAATGCCAAATTTGATTGGCATCAGTTAACAGTCCCCTGCTTTTCAGACAGAGAAAATATCAACAAATGCAAATGCTTTATTTTATTTCCACCCCATAAAAAGTCATTTTGCAGTGTCTATTAAGCATTAAAAGTAAACACAATCACAACTCTGGAATTTCCAGAAACATGCAGAAGTCATTTAGGCAGCTCCTGAGCAGAAAAAGTGCCATATTACTAAGCAGTTTACATTTTTATGTATTCTTTTGGGAATTTTCTGTACAGGCTTCTGATATCAGAGTGGCAATTCCCATCTTTTGTTTTGTCTCTAACAACCTGCCAGGATAATTAAACTCACAACTCAGCACGTCTCAGTGCCTGCAGAATCTTCTGGACAGACATCAGAAGACTGGCATGGAAGCAACTCGTGTCTCTCTAACGAGGAGGAGAAAATCTCCAGCAGCAGATGTCCAGTTAATCCAGCCTCAAAGGCAGGAACAAACGCCAGCCACATAAAAATGAACCAAAGCTGAAAAGAGCACATGTCCCCCTGCCCCAGAAAAGGAGAAGGCCTGCTGAGCAGATCTATCTATTCTATTTGACCTGACGAGTGCCAAGTGCAAATCCTCAACAAAAATGCCAAAAAGTCTCTGCAGCCTCCACTCCAAGCCCCTTGGTCCTCCCAGAAGTGACCCCAGCCCATGGCAGAGATGCCCACACAACTCTTGCAGATGTCCACTGCTATTTCACCACCTTCCCAGCATCCCTCCCAAATTCCCCTGCACAAATTCCATAAGTTTAACCTCGAACCACTTTGGACACTGGAACCTCCCATCAGCAGGGTCAGGCAATCATGAACAGACAGAATTCTCTGTCCCTTGAGAAGTCTCACAATGTCACATCTGGTCTAAGCTCTGGTCTACTCCTAGGCACAAGAAAACTCTTAAACCATGGGCTCCTCCCTTGCAAGGCCAATTTTGTCAAATATTCTCAAAAAATAAAAATTTGGCTGGAGAAATGGAGTTTTATATAGATAATCAGCACAAGAGGAAGGAAACATTTGGGAGCTGTTTGGCCAGCATGTGTCTCTGTCTGTTCAACAGCCCCTTGAAGACACTCAGGAAAGAGGGGATCTATTTTCACTTCTTCTATCAGACTCATTTAAGGACGTGTTTTGACTCAGTTCTTTCACACTTAGGTCATTCTCCAGGAATAAATTGACTCAATTTTCAAGTTTTTCTTGAAGAAACTTGTTCAAATTGTTTTGTTCTGCACAATTGCCCATAGTCATCAGCTCAGAGTTGGCCCAGCTGACCCCTTGAGCTTCCCTGGGCACTTCAGAGTGTCTGTTTTAGGTAGCTCCCACTCAGATTATATTGGCTTTTGCAAATTACACGTGTGGAACTCAATATTTACTAGATATTTTATAGAAATACTGTTTCTTAATTCAAGACTAGGTATTCTCCTGGCACTAACCAATGGCATTGCAACAATCAGGCAGATTTGTCATTCAGTGCTAAAACCAAGGACAGGGCAAAAAGATACTCAAAACATTTATGTTAAAAAGGTCCATTATAAGGGGAACAAACTTTAAAGCCAGAAAACTCAACTTTGTTATAGAACCTGAACTAGATATTATAGAATTAAACAGAACTCTAAGGAGACTTTTTTGTGCATTTGGGTCTTCTTTTTTTAAACAGAAAAAGACTAAAGCCACTAAGAAGTCTGAGCAGCCAAAACTCTCATGCATGGTGGTGAGAAAGTCTATAAGATTATAATTTCCCATATTACTGCTCAAAACTTAAAAATACCTTACACATATGCTCACTAGAAGTTATGGAAGAAGGAGTGCTGGTGGAAATAGGTCTGTTCAGAATAATCTCCTACTGTTTGACATTGTCCAGGACCCACCATCAAAAAGTAGGCATAAATCAAGGTATTAAAAGCTCCATTTGCACCTGCTTCATTCTGGGATGCAAACATCCCAATAGAAACCACAGGATGTAAGTGACTGTAAGATTCTTTCCCAAACCAGGCATATCAGTTGGAATGGAACAGTAAAAACCAGCTCTGGGGCCCAGCCTGGGCATCCAGGCTGATCGGGAACTGGAGTACCTAGAACCAAGGTGGGTACCAGATGGCCTCAATTAGTGCCTAATGACTTCTTCTGTAATGAACACGAGGAAGTTCCAGTGTCCTCAACAATTTCATGAATGTTTTCCTCATGAGGAAAAAAAGGACTGCAGATTTTACACCCAGAAAATGGAATATAGCTCTTTTCTCTAAACTACTACCGTGTGCCAGGAGATTCTTACTAAAAAATTTTAAAAGCCAACAGATTCCTTATTTCAGTATTTCCAGAAAGGCATCATTATTTCTACTGTTCTCCAGGGTAAACCTCACTTAAGCTTGGCCCATTTAATATAATAGAAGAATAACCAGAAATCAAATAGAATTTTGTCTGTGACTTGCTCAAGAGTGTTAAAGTAACTCAAAAAGTTTGAGTGCTTTGGTGGCAAATTGCCATCTGCCCTAAGCGTGTCCCAAAGGCTCCGTGAAGTGATTTGAACACTGGTTTTTTCAGTGTTCTGAGCTTCTTTTAAAAGTCCTTCATCCCTTATTTCACAAACTGTAATAGGAGTCTGAAAAAGTGTCTTGTAAATAGCTGTACAGTCAGATCACCTGCATGTGTCACACATTCCCAGCACCTCCTCAGTAAGAACAGGACAGAAAGGAAATAAAATAACATGGAACAAACCCTCACTCCCAACAGGATGAAAGTTTAAGAACACTAGAAGACCAATTCTGATTTCAAGGACTATATACTAACTACACCTAAAATAAAAGATAAACTAAAGTTCTCTTACAGTGAGGCACGCCCATTAAGGATTAATGGGTCAGCATTTGTACAATTGTATTTCTAAAAATATTTCATGCTAAAGTAATAACAAATATTTTCTTTCTCTCAATCTTGAAGGGGTCTTTTTGAAGATCAAAGAATATGAAGTTAATTAATTTTGATAATCAGCTACGTTTGTTATTTTGCCAATTTAAACAATATTTTCCAAAAGAAAAAAAAACAACAGATTTTTATATAGGCAAGTACAAGAAAAGCAACAAAAAAAGGTGTTTTGGTTATGAAAAAGAAAAGATGAAATGTTTGGGGTTTTTTTGAGGGGCATTTCATTTTAAATATGACCTTAATTTCAGGGAAATAGCTGTTCTTGAACATAAAGACTCCCCTCATCTCTTAAAGCAGCCAGAGACATTTTCTGAACACTTGTCAGGAATTGCTGCTAGCTGCCCATTTGAAATCCTGCAGGTTTCTGCTGCATCCTTACACAGGGATTATTCTGAAACTCTAATTAGAATAAAGAAGGCCTTGATTCAGTGGAGTGCTGAAGCCACCAAGTGATCATATTGTTAGATTTAACCTTTCCCACGAGATGCATCTTCTAGCGACAAAACACAAATGCAGCAACATTTATGATGTTATATTCATTACTCAAACACACAGCACAAGAGTTTAGTTGATAAAATAGCACTGGGGATAAAAAAACATCTTCAGTATGAGTCCCTTCATTAGTGAACAGCTCCATGCACTACAACACCAAGGCACTGCTGCCTTTCATTCGGGTACAAAACCAAGCAAAGGAGCTTTTTTCACACCAAATATCACACTGAGCATGGGGGCACTCCATGGTGTGGGACTGCTGCACACCAGGGCCCAAACCAGCCCTTTAGGGAAAAAAAACCAGTGTAAATAAGGACTTGCTGAGCCCAGTCTCGAGCACAGAACACCACTGCTTTACAAACATTTCTGCATTTCAGAATTACAGAAACAATGTGTATTCACCAAACTCATCCAGGAGTGTGTTCTCTTACTGCCTCCTAACAGATTGAGCATTTTCATGTGCAAGGATTATTAACAGGAACCTTCATCTGCAGAATAACTTGTACCAAACTGCTAACTGAGTGAAGCCCACTGGTGATAAAAATAATGGAGAATCATGCTCTGTTTGGCATTTTAATCTTGATTGAGTCTGAAGACTTCTGAAAACTCCACACATTGGAAAAAAATAGATAAAATTACTATAAATTGCAGTGAAAGATCAGTTCAGCTTTCTGGTGCCAGAGCCCCTTGGCTTTGTCAGTATGAGCCACATTTGCTGCATTTTCAGTCATTTTCTCCCATCAAACACTGTGCAGTAACAGCACCCAAAGGGTTATTCTGTGATGGAATCCACAGGAAGTATCCCAACCCCACTTTTCTGATGAAGCAAATCTATTGATATTAAATGCTCAGTACTAGATTAAACCAAACCAGCAGCCACATTCCAGGCTGGTTCTTAATTTGCTCTCAGCTGGAGTCTTCATCCAGAGCTATTTGATAGAACTGGGTGCCTTTCAAATGCATTCTTGCATCTTTGGAAATGTTTTGAAATGTTGAATTTTGTGATGTTTGCCTGCATGCTTGTTCAGTGAGTATAATGACCATGGAGCTGCCTCTTGTACACTTTAAAGTCTGCCTTTGCTTTCCAAAACAATTTGTAACTGTTGTCTCCATTGAAAGTTTTTAGGAGAGGAACACTCCACTACATAAGATCAGCTATCATTAATTTTGTTCTTTTGCATTTAGTTATTTTCATTTTTATTATCTTCAAAAAGCCAGATGATACAGCTTCACACACATTCCCATCCTGAAATGCTCATTTTATTTTCTCCAGCAATGTTACTTTCAGTTAACAAGTAAAGTGTAAATGAGATGAGCTCACAAACAATTGAAAAAAGTTACTGCTGTGCTCAAAATATTAAAAACTTTATAGAAGGCAATAAAGGTCCTGCCAAAGCAAAAGTATGGGACTCAGATACTTTCTTTCTGCAAAGGAATTTATCTTATATATATATATATATCTATATCTATATATGCACACAGACACAAAGATGTTGCCTGAAGCCACTTATATCCATGGTTAATTACAAAACTTACTGTGGAAAGCAAGGAATGGTATCTGGCACATAAAAATGCTTAGTAATTGTTAACAATTAAGAAAAGAACTCATCTAATTTAAGACATATCTCTCAATTAGTGCTGTGTTATTTTTGTGCATTATGTCTACTGTGCAGAATTTCTCCACAAGGAACAAGATAATACACATCAGTTATCATTTTGCTTTGCTACATGTATGTGACAGAGCTACATTATGAAGGAACAAATAGACCCTTGCAGCTCCAGGGGAAAATGAGAGCAATCAATTAAAAATAAAAATAAAGGGGGACAACATCTATTCAAAGAAGTCAATCTTTCTACTCCATTTTAACCTTATTCACAGGGATTTTGGTTTTGCTTTCAAAAGTCTGAATTTCAACACACCCCAAAACAAAAATAAAGTCAAGTACTTGTCATAAGCTCATTTTTAACGTGGTCATTAATGGTTGGATGAAACCTCAGTGAAGCCTGAGGCTTTTGCAAGCAGATAAAATCTGGTGTAGAACAGAATAATTATAAATTGCAGGATTTTAGCTATGTGCTCTTCAGTCACTTCTATGAACTTGCACAGAAGATTTTCAGCTCTTATTAACAAGTAAAATTCCACAGCCATCTCACCACTCTGCAGAGCAAGAGTAACATTTATATTCCCTTTCTGAAATCACAGCAGGTGAGCCACATAAAACAAAGTCAAAGTGAAGGCCAGTGAGAAATATTAACTGCCTGTGATTCAGGAAGTTAACTCACGCTTGGAAGTGGATTAATGGAAAATAGCTCAAACATTTTCATCCTCAGCTGCCCACACTGCCCCTCTCCAGGATTATCCACCAGGAACAAACAATGCCAACTGGAGTAACTCAGTTAATCTGACACATCACTATGAATTGAAGCTGGCACAGGCTGGCAGTAACGGCCACAAGCTATGCCCCAAATCCAATTCTTTTCAAAACAGTTCTTCAGAGAAGTTTTCAATAAGGAAACAAACACTGCAGCAACTCTCAAAAGCCAAAGGACCATACTGCAGAACAGCGCACCTGCAGACCCACGAAAACCCACCCAGGAGCCCTCAGGAACCTCTGCCCCTCTAATCCCAGCTCCAAGGCAGGCTGGGCTCCCCAGTGAGCCCCCAGCAGTTCCCTCAATCTTACCTGCACTGCAGCCAGGCATGCAGCAGCTCCAGCAGGTGCCCAGGGACTCTGGTACAGCCAAGGGAATGAGGCAGGAACTGGGAATGGTTTTGAACCTGATCCCAGAGTGCCAGGGCTGGGCTGGGCTGGGCTAGGTGGATTGGATTGGATTGGATGATTGGGCTGGATTGGACTGGATTGAGCTGGATTGGATTGGATGGATTGGATTGGGCAGTGCTGGGTTGGATTGGATTGGAGTGGAGTGGATTGGATTGGATTGGGCTGGGCTGGGCAGGGCAGGGATGCCAATGCCCCACCTGGGGCAGGTCAGGGCTGCCAACACCTGCCAGGGCTTTCAAACCCTCAGAGGGATCCTTTATTCCCCAGCCCAGTGTCCNGGCTGGGTTGGATTGGATTGGGCTGGGTTGGGTTGGGCTGGATTGAATTGGATTGGATTGGATTGGATTGGNTGGGCTGGATTGGACTGGATTGAGCTGGATTGGATTGGATGGATTGGATTGGGCAGTGCTGGGTTGGATTGGATTGGAGTGGAGTGGATTGGATTGGATTGGGCTGGGCTGGGCAGGGCAGGGATGCCAATGCCCCACCTGGGGCAGGTCAGGGCTGCCAACACCTGCCAGGGCTTTCAAACCCTCAGAGGGATCCTTTATTCCCCAGCCCAGTGTCCATTTCTCTCAGAGTGCCCCACAGCTCACACACAGTCCCTGAGCAGCCCCTGTGCCACGCACCACAGCACTGGCACATTCCTGCTGAGGTTTGCATTTGTGTCTGCAGCCCAGCAGGAAAGGGACTGCAGCAAAACCCACCCTGGGAGGACAGGATTAGAGACCAAAATACACAATCCTTGTCAGAGCAGATAAAAGAAAAATAATGTTCTGTGGTCATGTCACAGCATTGAAAACCAGGAGGAGATAAACATTACTAAGAAATTACAAAATGAGTCAGAAAATAGAAGCTGGGAAAGGCATTAATTAATTGGCTCTTCCCCCACCCACTAATAATATCCAGGTTGTACAGAATCAATTTACTCTCCTCCAAAGACCAGTCTCAACCAAATTTCTTAATAATAAAAAAATAAGGGAAGGAGAAGAGGGAAGTAAGTAAAACCAAAATGATGCTACTTAAAAACAAGCAGTATGATTTATTTTTAATAATTCAGAATTGGAATTCCCTGTCTTAAAACTTAAGTTAAACCAAGAAATAAGGACAGTTCAAAAAAATAATTAGATGTTTCAAAGAATGAGACTATCTCCATAATTACATAATTTTTTTTCCTTTATCTTAAAAAGAAGTGAGGATTGTATTACAAGGTATAGGTCAACAACTAATGAACAAGATGAAGGATAAATGTTTTTAGAGAGACTCAGGCAGCCATCTGCAAGAGGAGAAGAAAGGAAATGGCAAGCCTCTTAACCTTTGCTGTTTCAGCTCACAATTAATCTGGTAGGAGATAAGAGGCCCATAATCCTTTTAGGAGTTTTATCAGAAATAATAAGCCAACAAATTTACAAAATGCATATGCAAACCAGTGTATCCTAAGCTTATTAAGGATGAAGCAATCCCACAAAAGAAGGTCATAACAGAAACATCCTGTAACAGATGCTTAGAGAAAGGATGTGAGAAACAGGGCAAGTAAAGAACAACCCTGTCCTTGTTCATCCCTCCCAGGTACAATCCATAATTTCAGAACTCCCGTGCTAGAGGTTGCATTTAGAAAATTATTTTCAGCTGCTCCCTCTGGACCATTCTTCCATAAGGGCTGTGCAGAATCCTTTTTTGAACCCATTTATAATTTGGCTTCTGCAATGCCCAGTGTAAAGTCTTCCATCATTTATTTACACGTATGAAAAAAAAAAACTTGTGTTTTCTTAAGCTTCCACATGACAGATTTATTGAAGTAGAGATTAGCTCTTAAAACAGAGGATAGTTTAAATGGCAAAAGTGCTAGGGACAAGAATGCTTAGGAATAATCAATACCACCTGTGCCAAAAGAATAATTGAATTGCAGTAGTTTGCCTAAAGACAGAAAAATGAGACAACATTATAGCAGTCATCAGGAAAATAAAAGGCTGTTGCAAAGAGGAATGGAATTATCTGTTCCTCATGGCCACAGTGAATAAGCAATAGGTTTAAATGGCATAAGGAAGCTCAAAGCTGGATATTAGAGAAAAAAACATCATCCTAATAATAGCAAGGCTAATCCAAAGGACTGCTCTGGTAGTTTCTCTGGTAGCAAACTGGAGGAAAACCTTTCTGAGACAGCACAGATCTGCCCAGCTGGTTTTACAGGAGAGCTGCACTCAGTGGCCTCCTGAGTCCCTTCCAGGGCAGTTGTGCACAGCCACAGAGGAGGGAAGTCCACACACATGTGGTTCAGGGGCTCACTGCACTCCCTCTCAGAGCTGTGCTCAGTTGCTGGCTTTCTTTCTGTCACCAGTGAATTCTCGATGTTCAGAGCCACTCACACACACCCAGCACTGGCAGTACCTGAAACACAGCAGAGCACAGCCAGGGGGGTGCCAGAATCCATGGTGGGCTTTGCAGAGTTGTATTTTTTATTTGTTACCAGTTCTGGAACTGTTGCCTCTGCTTTAACACATAACTGCTCTCTCTGTACTCTCTAAATTCCAAATTCGAGTTTGAGAGCAGTAACCTGGCTTTCCCGGCTTTTCATTCTGGACAGCATTACACTGGTCATGATAAAAATTACAGTTCTCAGGGGGAAAAATAATCTAAAACTAAAGACCCAGTGGCCATCTAAATGAAAATTCCACATTTTCCTGCAAGGAATGGGGATTGCTGAAACCATGTTTGTTTAACAGAGCATGCAGTAAGAATGAAGCTTGGGGGTTTAGCCTTTCTAGCTACATATAGTGAGGAGAATCAGATAATTCTGTGTAAAACAGAATTCAGTTTAAACGGATAAATATAGGTAAAGTTGTTTGCTCATAATAAAAGAATATGTTTAATCCAAACACTTTGTTTTGCTGTTCATTCCTGACCATATTTCACATGGAGGTATCTCAGAGGACAAAATTATTTACAGAGTTAGTTAACTGTAAATATCTTACCTTGTTGATATAAATCAGGGATATAATGAAACATCAGCTGCTACTTAAAGTGCTTGGCAGGACAGTTCATCTCATATTTATGTGCAAGCATAAACTTTGTGTGTCCTGATATATAATTGCAGTAACAATTCTATTGAATTTATCACTGCAAAGCTGCAGATAGAAGTGTGCAGCAAATCTCACTGTTTTCATCATAAATGTTTTATATGTTTTCCAAATTGTTAGTACTTTTTTCCAAATCTTCCAAGCTTGGAAAATAGATTTTAAAAAATTATTATAAGAATCTTGAAAGGATTGAAATACAAGTCAAAGAACTTAGAATAATCTGATTAATAAACCTTTAAATACAGAGAGAACAGCTTGAGAACAGTTTTTCTTACCTTTTCCTACCTGAGAGAGAGAAAACAGATGCTCAGAGGGCTGGAGCACCTCTGCTGTGAAGACAGGCTGGGAGGAGAGGTTGTTCCTGCTGGGGAAGAGAAAACCCCAGGGAGAGCTCAGAGCCCCTTCCAGTGCCCAGAGGAGCTCCAGGAGAGCTGGGGAGGGACTGGGGACAGGCAGGGGTGACAGGACACAGGGAATGGCTCCAGACTGGAAAGGGTCAGACAGGATTTAGGAGGAAAAGCTTGTGGGGGTTGTGAGAGGCACTGGTGGCCCTGTGAGAGAAGCTGGGGATGTGCCAGAGATGGTGGGCACTGAGTAACCTGATCAGTCCCAAGAGATGAAAGGGAGCTTGAAAAGGACATTGAGGCCACTTCCTGAGCCTGCTTCGTGGTGCCTGTGACAGGAGCAATCCCACTTCTCCCAGAGTGAGCTCCTGTCCCAGCCCTGTCCCAGCCCTGTTCCTCCTGCCAGCACAGGAATTGATGGGACATTCCCCCTCCTCCCCAGTCCTGCACCAGGGAACAAATCCAGCTCAAAGGTGTCCAAACAAACCCCCCTGGCCTTCCTCCTGTCCCAGAAAAGCAGAGGCTGATTCTCCCCAGAGCCATCCAGCCTGGCTCCCCAGCAGGGACACACGGTGAGGAACAGCCCACCCTGCACCAGGGAGATCCTGATGGGCAGAAATCATCCTTCACCCACAGAAATCATCCTTCACCCACAGAAACCATCCTTCACCCATAGAAACCATCCTTCACCCACAGAAATCATCCTTCACCTGTAGAAATCATCCTTCACCCACAGAAATCATCCTTCACCCACAGAAACCATNTCTTCACCAATAGAAACATCCTTCACCCATAGAAACATCCTTCACCCATAGAATCATCCTTCATCCACAGAAATCATCCTTCACCTGTAGCAATCATCCTTCACCCACAGAAATCATCCTTCACCCACAGAAACCATCCTTCACCCATGGAAATCATTCTTCATCCACAGAAATCATCCTTCACCTGTAGAAATCATCCTTCACCCATGGAAATCATCCTTCACCCTCAGAAATCATCCTTCACTTGTAGAAATCATCCTTCACCCACAGAAATCATCCTTCACCCACAGAAACCATCCTTCACTCACAGAAATCATTCTTCACCCACAGAAATCATCCTTCACCCACAGAAATCATCCTTCACCCACAGAAATCATCCTCCTGCACCCCCAGAAACGCCGAACCCTGACCTGGGCACAGCTGCTGCACAAAGAGCAGCTCTGGGGCAATGATATCCATTCACTTCTGCAATGTCCTCAATATCTCCTTGTCTACCAGCTGGGTGTTTATTCATTCTACATTGCTCCATTTGTTATTTTCCTTTATTCCATTTCCTATTTCAGTCTCCTCATTAATTTTTATGCACTTTTATTTTCATTTGTATACTTTTCATCACTTCAATATCCTAATATTTCAGCAGTCCAATTAGCTACTTCCATATCTTAATCACACCGAGACTCCTTATTCAGCTATAAATATAATTTTATTACTGCTGTTTTAATGACTAAGTGTTATAATAACTATTCTATATAAAACAATTTCTCTTAAAACTTTCCCCATTTCCTTCACTTGTCTATAATTCATTTCATCTCTCATCATACTTTCCATTTTGTGCAGTAGATCCTATATCATCCCAAAATGTTTCCTGTATTGGAAGCTAATTACCTGGGGAGGTGGTAAACTTTCACTGCTTCACCATAAACACAAGAGCAAACATTGAAACATTTCCCCACATTTACCAGACTGTCCTGGACCTGCTGAATGAACCCAAGCCTGAAGACAGAGAGCACCTCCACGTTAAGAGGAATTGTCTTTTAATTAACATGCAAGCACAGCCCAGCTGGGCATTATGAATATAATACACAGCTCTGTTCTGAGTGTCAACATCATAAATAAAAAGCCGATAAGTGGTGTATGGAACCATTACTTCTGAAGTGAAAACCCAGCATTATTCTCAGCTTTATTTTCAGATAGGCCATATACTTGCAGTGAAATAGTTAATATTTATTATATTTATTAATTTAGTAACATTCCATCTTCTAAAATCCCCATTATTTCAGGCAGATCATTAACTTCTGAGATGCTGATGCTTCTAACCATCAAATAAACCACAATGGAAGTCTCCAAGTCAAACCATAAAAATTTCTTCCATCCTCATTGTCCCCGTTCTGTGAGCTGGAGGATTTGTCTGTGGCATGAAGGTGCAGGTGAGAGCAAGGTCTGCAGGGAACACGACCAGAAACGTTCATCCATGTCATACTGGAGGTGGAAACAAAGAGGATTTAGGTCATTTCAGAATCAAAATCACCATTCTTCAGTGTCAATTTCTCTTCCACTGCTACACTTTGTAACTTTAATTTGGTTTTATGAGGGAAGAATTAAAAGCATTGAAGGAAGTGCAAAGTTATGCAGTTTTAACAGTCTGCATCCAAGTAGCCACATTTATTTATAAAGCCCCATCACACTGAACTGCTCCACAGGGGATTGCAGGACCTTTTTGTAATTTTTTTAAAATTTATATTTAAATTTATATTTAAATTTATATTTCAATTCAGTCCACTGGTCCCAGTGCACTGGTCCTGTGTGCTGAGGTGGCTGTGGTTGGTCAGTGTCACACTTTTAGCAGTTTATTCCCTGCAAGAGGTGGAACCCAAGCCCTTGTGGCTTCTGCACTGGTGCAACCTCCTGTCTCTGCTTATAAAACAAATCTCCTGTGCAGATTCTTTCAGGTCCTCTTGACATTTTGTCATCTCTCATCAATATTTCATCAATAGAGGCCTATTTTTGTAGGGGATGGTGTCTTTACACATCTTATTACCCAAAATGGAGGTCTAAATCTGTTATTGTATAATATTATTATACAATAAAAGTATTAATAAAATATTATTATCATATTCTTAATACATTAGTATGTTATGAATATGATATAATGTTATGTACAATATTAATATAATAATATTATTTTAAGGCAAGCCAGGTGGACATTGGACTTACTGATGCATTTTAGACCTAAAGCATAAAATCTTGATAAACCAGATCGAATTGTATTAATATCACTGGCAATTTCTATCAGCTGAACATGTGATTGTGTTTTACAAACCCAAACAGTTGCCATCCCCAGAGGATCCCAGAAAAATGGTCTTGTCAAGTGTATGTTTCCTCCAATCAAAGTCAGTAAATCCTATCAGGGATTCAAGATTTAATTTGATCATGTAATAATCTATATCTGATAGCTTGTATAATAGATCACCTGCAGGTCTGGTAGCCATGGAACAGTTCCCTTTCAGTGGTAAAGTAACTTTACCCACTGCTGAGACAGCTTGATTTAATTTCACAGAAATACACAAGCTCATGCCTGTGTACACTGTGTTAATTGACATTTCCAGTCACTACTGGTGTCTGCTTTTAAAAATGCTCTTTACTTTCCACTGAAGTGTACCATTAAATATTTTCATTTAGAAATTCATGGTATACAGCGTTTGCTGCCTATTGCAAAAAATTTAGTGCTAATATCAAGATATGATACTTAAAAGTTGCTCAAATCCATTTCAATAATAATTTTTAAAACAGCTGTTGTTAAAAAATGGAAGATGCATTATTTTACAGATTTTTGCTTCACTTTGGTGGTCTTCTCATCCATCAGCAAGAAGACTCCTCCTCCAGCCTTATTAGAAAACTTTACTGTCTTAACCTAACTTATTATCAGCACAATAACATTTGTCTTGATTTGATACCTTCCATTACTCTTGCATGTTTGGATAGGTCTTGGTTTTTAACAATACACAATCCATTTCCTTCTGACTATCATCACTCTTCCTGTGTTCTCTAGAGACTTTTCTCATGTTTCAAATTCAAGTAGCTGGCAAGGTGCTGTCAAAAACTGGATGTTTCAGTATTTTCTCCAAACCTTTTGAGACATAAAGATATGATTTTTTCATGCTGTTTTGAACTGTGAAGTATTACAAGTCAAAATTTAAAATTTCCTGAGTGAAATGTTTGTTCTGTTAATCAAAGTTTCCCTGTTTCAGTGTGGTCTCTTCAATTTCAGAGTGCAAAAGGCAGGGCAGAGGTCAGCTGAGAAGAAGAGAAACCTCTACCAAAAGGTCATCAAAACCATTCAATAGGAGAATAAATTAACATTTTACAGTAGGTCACATCCACATTCGACATGCTAGGGCAAGAGACCATGTCCAAAAAAATCTGAATGGCTGAAAGGCCTAGGTGCACCTCTGAAAAACCCCCAAAAGAACAATTGCAGTGGAGCTAACTAATATTTTGGAATATTTTTCCTTCTTTTCCTGGAAACTCTGCAATTATTTACCCTTGAGATACATCTCACAAGGAAATTTCAACAGACATTCTAACCACATTCATCAAACTTACCACTGATCACTGTTCCCCTCACAAGGAACGAGTGCCTGGGCCTGCATTTTGTTTCTGTTTTGTGATTACAGCTGTGCAATAATTGGTTATACCTCCCTTCACACAGAGTTAGAACAATTATGATTATTTTATAAATGGAGCTGGAAGAGATGCCGCTGCCCTGCTTACAGAGCACCTTTGTCTCTCTGCACGTTCCTCAGAGGATAATAAGGTTGAGGAGCTGAAAGTGTGTTTGTATTCCTGGGTCAACAGAAGTACAATGGAAAACTGAAAGAATGGCAATGTATTAACAGTGCTTGAGGGATGAAACACTGGCAATGCTGACATATTTACTGAGATATTTACTGAGGAAGGCAATGAGATGTTGGCAGGAATGAAAACTGATGCAAGTTGGCTTCTCAACTTTCTGTAATTCCAAAGGCAATGAACTTTACCTGCCCCCTAAATCTGCTCCTCTACCAAACCCAAACATCTCTTGCATCTAGGATAACAAAAGCAATGACAAAGACCATTATTCTCACGTTCTCTATTCTTTTTTTTGCCGTGGATTCCCTAAGCAAGACCCCTGACTCTTCTCTTGGAGCTCTGCAGGAGCTTTGGGGGTGGGTGCCAGGCTCCAGACTGCAGGGCTGGTTCCTCTTTGCAGGAAACAGTTGTCACAAACCATGAGAACAGAAAATACTCACAGCATTCTTGCTCCAGCAGTATCTTATTTCAGACTGCATGGAGTCATTTTCTCCACGAGATTGTCTTGCAGTGTTTACAAGATAACAGCCAATAACTGTTCAGTGCTGCTTAGGTGGAAAGAAAAGGGTTATAGAAATTTCAAGGCCAAGTCTAGGTAAATATGATCCTTGTATTTCCACTACAGACATCTAGACACTTCCAGCTGTTGAAATTATTGCTAAATATATTTACAGTCTTTGTACAATAAAAAGCTTTATTACTTTTACTACAGGCAGAAGAAAAAAGCTTTAAATCTTTAGTTCTGAAGCAATATCTCCTGTCTTAAAGGCAATGAAGCCTTTCAAGGGGAAAAACCAGCACACTTTAAAAAAGGTGGTTTATGATGTTGTATCTTTGTTGCAATTTTGGTTCATATATTTTTATTAAGTGTAACCTTTATATGTAAATGAAATGATTATCCAACACAAAGTATGTTTTCATAAAGTAAGAATAGGTTTTATGTCCTCAAAGATAAAGCAGCATAAAGCAGTCAGGCAGCTCAGCATGCACCTGATGGCTGTGAAATGAACTATTTGATTTCCTATTACAGCCTTAACACTCTGCACTGTACCACAGCACCAAGCCCACGCCATTAGACAGCCAACCTTTCATCAGGGAGCCCAGCAATATAAATCTGTGTTTCTAATAGGCAGAACTCCTCATTTTAAAAGGCTTGGAAATAAACCCTACATGGTGAAATGTAGGGAGAGGGAAATGAGAGCCATGTCCTAAAAACCCAGGGAGAGATGAATGTCCTCAGCACAAGGAGAAGGGCTCAGACTCACTGTGCTGTTGATGTGTTGGAGTTTTTATTCTCTCCATTTTCAATTGCAGCAGGCCACCTCCAGGAGTGGGAAGGGAACTTTACAGCCTCTGCTCCCACGTGCAGCAGCCAGGGCTGTGCTCCTGGCTGGCAGACACACCTGGGGACACCTCACTCAGTGTTCCCATCACTCAGGACAGGGGTTCTGCACCCTCTCACTGAGCCCAAGAAGGGCTTCCAGCATCAAGGGAGATACAGGGGGTCAAATTGCACATTTTAATTTTGTGTACAGCTCATATGCTGTGAAGAAAAGAGCCAAAGCCATCAGTTCCACCAGCAGCATTACATTATTTTGAAGGAGAGAATAGGGTGGTTTTTAAGATTAGTTTTTCTAATACTCACCATGACAGAAAGCACAGCAAGCTTGGCATGAATATTCCCCACTTCAGTTTGAGCTCAGGATAAAGGATAAAGGCCACCAAGGAATGCTGGATGTCCAACCTCCTCTGGACAAGAACCTCACCAATGCTGGATTTGCTGAGAGATATAGATACAAAATTGTAAAATCACAGATCTAACATTATGCATGTCTTTATTTTTCTCTAAACCTCCTTTTTGGTTCAGAGGACAAAGTCTAACTCACCATGGGATCACCTGGAAAGCCCAAGGATGTGTCTCCGTTTAACAGGAGTGAAAGTGGCTAAAAGCCAAAGAATTCAGGGCACTCCAATCCCAGATGGCAAATTAAACCCGTCACTGAACAGCTTTTTGGGTAAGCAGCTGTCATAAAAATCTTTATTAATAAATTGATGAATAAAATTGTTCTGCTCCTAAGCAAGGTTGTTTATTCCTGAATCAACAACTCCACAAAGAGTTTGTACAGAAAGCCTTGCTGCTTGTTATATAAATCTGGATCTTCACAGTCCATCTATTTATTAGCTCTTTATTTTCTTGTTCAGCAGGTGCACAGTGCTGAGCACAATGACTCCTCATTAGATCCTGTAAATGCTACAAGAACAAAAAAATAAAACTGCCACGCAGTTTAAAAACAACCTACTGGGTCAGTCCCTGTGTTTTTTCAGATTTTGCATTTTTGTGGTCTTGGGCATTCCTTTAATCTATCATCACAAGAGAATCTGTCAATAGAGAGAGTTATGAAAATAAGATAGGACTGGAGAAAAAAAAATAGATTTTTTTACTTTGGGTGATTAAATTCCCACTGACATTAACATATGACAACCTGTTAGAATGATTTGTAAGGCTTTACAATTTTATAAATAGCTTTATCTCTCCATTCCACAAGAGGAAAAAGAGAAGTATTATTTATTGTACCTTTCTACCTCCACAGCACGGAATATTTCAAAGACTCATTTTAAGTTTGTGGAAGTCTCTTGATATTAAAGGGCTACAGATAGAAGATGATGAAACCTCCTTTCTATCTGCTGGCCCCCTGCTGCACACATTGTTCCTCAGTGTTCTGGGAGAGCTGCCTCTAATCCTCACAAAGGAACATTTCCCTTTCACTGGGGAGCAGTTGGAAAGCCAAAGCAAGGCATCACCTTTCCATTAAATCCTGCTGAATTCCTCAGAAATGCTGAGGATGACTGGAAATATGCAATGTTTGCTTTACAGCTGGACTGAATATTTATAATATTTCGTTTACAGTTTTTTTTTTCCTCTTAGAAAATGAAATATTTGGTTTTGTTCTCTTAGTGGAGCACAAGGCAAATTATATTAATTAGTCTATTTACATGATTTCCTAACTTGGAGCAGTGAAAGTTGCCTTTAGCTAGCAAATAATTGAAATTACAATTGCTGGAGATATCACAAGTTGTTTTTTTTTTTAATTATATCAAGCCCTATCAAGCTCTGATAGGACATTAATAGCTACTTCCCTTCCCTGCTGTTGTTTTTTCTCCCCACTAAGCCATTCCAGTGTACTCAACACCATAAAACAGAAATACATGACAAGAAACAGTAATCTTCCAATTTTATTCCCCAGACTTCAGGTTTACTGGTAGATCCCTTTGGGAACATAATGACAGAGCTTTGCTTTCATAGAGACACTGGAAATTGATTGCAGTCTCAAAGTTATCAGAAGATTTTGGGGAAGCAACCAGTTCTGTTAGAAACAAAAGAGAAGCACAAAAAATACCGAAAAGCCAACACAGCACAAATATATTTTAGTACTGTAGGAAATTCTTGCTAACATGAATATTGTTATTTTCTTTGCTTTTGGAAATCAGAGGGGAGGAAGAAGCTCATTAATTCAACATTTGATTTCTGAAATAGAGGGAAAACTCAGTCAAACACAGCAGTTTCCATGATAAGAGAACTGCAGACCATCTCTTATCAGGCAGATGCAATCTAGGCTTCTATCAGGCTGGATTTTAATTAAGTAATAGGCATTACAGATGTTTAATAAAGCTGTGAATAACATTTCTTCCTCCCAGTCTAACAGTGTTACTCCAAGAACTTCAGAAAAAGGACTCGGGAGCACCATGCAGACCTTGCAGGGAGAACATGAACCAATGGAACTTCATCTGGACCCTTTGGTCCAAATGGAACTTCATTTTCTCACTTCAGAATTATCCCACAAGGCCCTACCTTGGCCCTGTGGTTTGCACTGATCATAGATGAGGAGAGTACAGAAAAATAACTGTGATGTCTTGATTTAAAAACAGAGGCAGAGTTGATTGGGTTTTTTTCCTGAGTGGATTGTTTTTTCAACAAAATATTGTCTAGAAACTTCCAAAAGCAACATTCAACGGGTGTCTGTGAACAATCTTTGAAACTTACTAGATCCTGATGAATGCAGAGCTCCTGCTGAATGGTCAGAAGTTTTCTATCTCTCAGATGCCTGGCAGCTGTTTAAAACTTGACATGGGGCTGAACTATTTCAGAAAACCCATGAAACATGAGACAATCTGAGCAAAACTCCAGTAAACACTTTAAGGACTTTTGTTTGGTGAACTGAAAATTCAGTTAACCTCTCAGGAGTGAGTGTGCCAAATTTGCAGATTAAAGTCAGTTATAGAGTGAAATGGGCGTTTTTATTTCTGCTTCAAGTGCAAGTTGCAGCACATTGTTGAAAATGAAGCTGTTTCCAAAGCCTCCATTCCAGTTTTAAGGAGAGAAATTATGGCTGAACTTTTGTGTGCTTGTTGCCCATTAATAACGTGAGTGGCCCAGAAGGAGGTGACAGAACAGGGAGCTGGACATGGGCAGGTCACCAAGGAAGAGGAGACACAGAGCCAGACGTGTGAATGCACAGCAGCAAAAACCATTTTAGCCTCTCAAGCCCACAGTAAATCCACACCTGTCCATTTAGAGACAATAAATCCCTTCTAAAGAGCAGAGCTTCATTTTCAGCAACAGACTATACAAATGGGAATGTTCTAAACAGACACTGGCAGTGATTTTTTTCTGCTGCAGTAACACCAATGTTCTTTTTTCTCCCTGTGCTTTGACTTGTCTGCTCTGTGTCTCTGTCACTAACACCGTGCTCAGGAAAAGCTGAGCAATAGAGACACTAAAAGGGAGTCTTGGAAGGCAGCTGACAACATAATCTGGAACTGCAGAAACTCTGCTGAGTCTGAGTGTAAATGCACAATTCAGGTTCCAGAAGGTCATTCTGTGGAGAGAAGACTCTTAACTCCAGGCACTTCGCTGTAGACACCAGACATTTGTTATCATTTTGAGTTCATCAGCAATTTCTTTGTTTTTAAGGATTGCAGACACTGATTAACACAAACCTCTGGATTTTCTCCAGCAGTCTGCCTCCAGAGCCACAAAAGCATTAGCACAGAAATATTTCTGTGAAACAGCTTCGTCCCACAAGAGCAGCCTCACCAAGGCAAAGCCCAAGATGTGTGCCCAGTTTTCCACAAGTGTGGAAGCAGAAAATGCAGAAATTCCAAAGGCTGAGCAGAGGAAAATGAGGCCTGAGCTCATCAGTTTCCAGCTCAAAACAGGATTATACACTACTGCTTACCTCTTAATCAGAAATTCTTTTTAAAGATATTTTACATTATTGTATTATTTTATATTTTTTCAACTGGGAAATCAAAACTGAAAATGATACTTCTTCACTCATCTGCATGTTTCACCCTCATTAAGTGAACTCTGCTGTATTCTGTGCATTAATCTTGCATAAATTAGAGTGTGAGCAGCTATGACCTTTGTTTCTCTTATCCTTGGGAAGAAAATCAATGTGCTTTCTGCCTTCATGCACACATGCATACATGCAAAGAAGTTCAGCACTGGGTATTCTGATGTAGTCATTCCACTAGGAGCTGAAAGACTTGAATCAGGAGACCATTAATTTTGATAAATAAAATTAAGTTAAGAAATAAAGAAAAACTACATTCAATAAACAATTCAACACCCATTGCAGGATCCCAGTGATCTAAACTCACAGAAGTCAGCAAAACACTCAGCATTTTTCTGAGGGTGACATTCCAGTTTGAAAATTTTACCCTGAACAAGCTGACTTAACAGCATGAAAAATTTAGAGAAATGTAGCAGTAAACTTCTTGGACTCATTTCAGTAAAAACACCATCAACAAAGAAGAATCAGAACTGAGCCCCAGGTAAGGGAATAACCAAGAACTGTATTTGAATGACACTGCCAAAAAAAAGAAAGTGTTTCAGTAGGGGCAGCTGTAAAAAACCAGAGTTTAGTAACCAGGATATGAGCCAGGCTTCAGGAGGGAAAAATACCTGAAACCCTCCCAGTTTTACTGAAGAGTCTGCAGAAACTTGAAGGCACCACCTTTCTCTGTGCCCCAAACCACATCTGGAAAACAAACACAGCCCTTCACAAGCACAAGAGGCTGTTAGCAAGGGAACAGGTGTTGAATAAATGCTTCCAGCTTTAGGGAGACAGAAGAACAAGGAATGAACAAGCCAAAGAGGAAGAAAAACCCAAATTCTGACTAGAAGTCTTAAGTATAATAATTTAGAGCATGAGTAGGCAATAAAACACAGAGGAAAGGAATATATTAAATAAGGAGAGAAAGTTTATTTTGACTGGCACGTTCCTCTGCTGTAAGAAATAAATCTGCTTTTGTGAGGACTAATCCTGCTATACTGTATTTTTTTGCCTCTACTGCCAGTCTGATGTTCCTTCCCTGATATAATTAAAGAGGTGTCACAGGACCTAGTTGCTTTCATACTGGGAATAAGGAATAACTGCTGATACAAGCTAACAGCTGGAAGCATGTAAAATAAACATAAGCTAAGCTGCTGAAATCACGGATCCTTTTCAAGAAAAATATCTGTCTGCCAATCACAATTTAAACTCACATGCCACACAGCCCTAAAATAGCACTTAGGAGGAATAATCAGGGCTCTGTTATTTTGGGAAGGTAATGGATTAGAAAGATGCATTGTTTTAAATCAGTCATCAGCTGAAGGAGTGGCAAATCTTTAATAATGCCAAGATTGGTTTTGTAAGTGAATAAACCAGCAAAAAGCTGGCTGGGTGCTAGTAATCTTCAAAGCTTGATTGCTTTTTCTGATAGCTTTAGAAAATTAGTGGATGAAAGCATGTGTAATATATCTGGTCTGAGTAAAACACTTGATGTAGTGTCTTACAAAATCTCCACTCGCAAAATTAATTCAAATTGGCTTGGACATGGAGGACTGTCACTTGGATTTAAAAATGGCTGGCTGAGTGCAAATAAAGGGTAATGAAAAATGGCAATGTATCAAGTTGGTGGGAGGTGTCTGGTGGAGCTCTGCAGGGATCACTGTTTGGTCCTGTTTATTTAACATCTTCATTAACAGTCTGGAAGAGGGAGTGAAACAGCATGTTAATTAAACTGACACATAATAATAAATCAGGAATTGCTCCTAATGCCAGCACTAATACTTCACAAAAACGCAGAGCACTACCAGGGTTTCTGGAGAGGTGAAACGCGGCAATAGAGACTCAGCTGAGATGTTCTAATTGCATTCTACCTTTTAAAGAGAATAGCCCAAAACACACACTAAGTGGGAGTCAGAAGCCTGCTGGCAACCCTGTAATTTAGAGCATGATTGCCCAGTGTGTACAAACTCAAGTAACTGGAAACTTCCATGGAGAGACACGATTTCCTTTCCCCTGACACCTGCAGTGCATCCCGTTCAGTGTGAGAGATTAAACCAGCTCAGGTCACTCATCTGATGCAAAACCAGTGTTTGGGGGGAGTTTTAAAATCAGTTTCCAGTTGTTTCTACATTTCATATTTTGCATGGCTGCTAAATATAATGTAATAGAGGAAAATATAAATAAAATGTAATAGAGGAAGGAGAGGTACAGGAGGGACAGGAGGAACAGGTGACAGGGCTGCATCCTTTGGTATCTGTTAAATTGGACCAGTTATAACATAAACCACACCTTTATGCACAGATTTATAGTTTCATAAGACAAAATTCAGCATTTTAAAGTAGTGTTTCCACAATGGCAGGACACTAGTCTGTTGCTACAACATACTAGATTTACTTTAATTATAAATACTTTTAAAAAACCTCAGATAAGTAAACATGAAGTTGTCCACTGAACACTGGTAAAAATTGATCAAAGACTACATAAGTCACAGAAAAGACTTCCCTAAATAGGCTGGGATGTTGGTACTCAGTCAGAGACACCTATTTCTGTTTTATAAACATACATAATATAAACTTGGATCTTAAATAAGAGTGTTATTATCTCCCTCCTTTGAATGATTTATAGCAGCTTATCTGGGCTGGCCCTTGGGCTGCTGCACAGCACTGAATCATAAATGCAGACTCATTTTGAAAGGACAGCTTGATGCTACTTCCTAAAAGGTAAGAAAAAGGAAGAGAACTTTTAAGGTCTCCTTTACCACACCGAGTTTAAATTGCTCTGGGAGCAATGTGAAGTCCCCAGAAAACAAAGGAGCAGTTTAAAGCTGTGAGACTCTCACAGCCATAAAGAGACTTCCTGCATTAGCAGGAAAGGACTGTAAAACAATAAAGGGCAGGAGAGGGAAGCTCTGCAGTCCCCACACTGCCTGCTCTGTGTGCTCAGCCTGTTGGTGCAGCCAGGCAGGGATGGATGGAAACCAACTCCACCTGCGCTGCAGGGGGGAGCTCTGGGCACTCCTTGGGGTCAGGATCCATCAGGCTTCTCCTTCGGAATCAGCACCAACCAGGCTTTGGAGGCAGCCAGAGCTGCTGCAGTTTTGGTGCCATATTCTTTGGGTAACTTCTGCTCAGGAGCTGAGCACTGCCCCTGCTCCCTGCAGAGGGTAAATGAAGCCTGAACTGGCTGCAGCCCGTGGTTACAGGGCAGGGAGAGCACAGAACACAAATCCATGGGGCAGTATGGAATAAAATACAATGCACATACAAAGGCATTCAGGACATGGGAACTCTCCTGGCAGCTGTTATGTAATATCCCCAAACCCTCTTGTGAAAAACCACAGAAACATTCAGGGTTCTTTAGGTGTCAGCCACTTTTTTTTTTTTATTACACTTTTCTTCACTAATGTGACCTGATGGCACTAGGCTTGTTTAGTTTTATTTTTAATCCTCTCTTTAAAAAAATTCTTTTCTCTTGTTGTTTGGTTGGGTGTTGTTGTTTTTTTTAATTATTCCCTTATTTTTTGAACTCCAGTAATTTGTGAAGCAGCTGCATTGGTCATGAACTGCTTGCATTTTGTTACACCTACAATGACTTTTAAACAGAAAGAATCTGCTCATGGGAACACTAATCCTTCCATTATGGAAATAATTAAGCTCTTTTATTTGCAAGATGAAAATCTTTAGGGAACATATGAAAACTAGCAAAGAGCAATTTTTTTTTTTTAAGAGAAAAAAATGATGATATAAACAGACCTGCTAGTGTCTGTTAAACTGTGGCATATGGAAAGGCACACAAACTCTTAGAGAAATCTTTTTCAGTAATTCTTCCACTTGGCTCAGGAATAAAGGATATTCTACAGAACTTCCTGTACAAAACCACTACAGCACATTTTCATGAGATCTTTTCCAAGCCTTTTCAATGGTAATCTGCTCCTGTTCTTTTATGGTAAATATTAACCTAAATATTGTTATTCTTACTTTTCTATAATTATCTTTGGAGTGCTCTTGTTTGCAAAACATACTCTTCTCTTCCTAAGCAAATAAAGTTACTTATTTTTGACTTTTACCTATTTTTTTAGGTTTTTTGCAGTGGTGCATTTGACATGGGGCAGTTCCTGTTTAACCCTCCTGTATAAATTATTTGGTGCTATATCCTGCACTGCAGTTACACATACAGGATCCAGCACATTGCCACTCGAATATTTTTGCAAACTTACTGACATAGAACTGGTGTCCAATCAGGAGATTTTGGCTCAGAGGAGGAGACAAAAAACAGATGAGATGATCAGAGAAGAAGAGAAGATTTTGTGATTAATAGCACCATGCCAAAGGACTTTGAAAAGATCCCTTGCTGGAGGTTTCTAAATGAAGTTGTTTGGGGGTCTAGGTTGACTTTTGCTGTGGAGGAGGTTTGTACCGGGTCCTATATGCAGAAAAAATAGAAATAAAACTTTACTGAGTTACAAACTTTTCTGTTTCTCATCTAATGGTGTTAATAAAATGAGATTTTATTGCAAGTTTGAGAAAGTGGCAATAAAATGTCAGCTAAAATGTGATGCTGATAGACATAAAAACAATGCACAATGAGGGGGAAAAAAAAATCTTAATTTGCATCTACAATGCTGGGCCCTGACCAAGCTGCACAGAAAGATATTGCTGGAATTATGATAGACAATCCTACAAAAACATCAGCTCAAAGGCAAACAGAAAGCAATTGAATTTTTATAAAATGGAAAGAGAACAAAATCGAAAACATCATTGTTTTAGGACAGAAATCCATTCTGTGCTTCTGAATCCTTTGTGCATTACAGGTTATTCATCTAGGAAAAGTAAAATAGTAAAACAGCACAAGTGACAGTAGCACAGAAAAGTAAAAATGTGTGGAGATATTTCCTCACAGCTAAACTTGAGAAGTTTTTATTTCTGGGGGCACAAAATCCACCAGGTTTTTATCAAAGCCTGTAAGCCATGAGTGGCACTGACTCTGTGACCAGGGAGTGACAAAAGCAGCTAATTCTTCACTTGGCACCTAGCCCTCAATAAAACACAAACTTTAACAATGAAATTGTTGCTTCCAGACTCAGGGAGTGTTAAGACAAGGGGAGTTCTAGCACAGATTAGAGGAACAAGTCAAAAAAAAAAAATCCACCAGCACAGTGAAACAGAGCCCTTCGTTTGGTTAGAAGATGCTAGAGCATCACTACATTATCAATAAATATATTTCTCCTCATACCTGCTACTGGCCTCAAAGCTAAGCAGACCTTTGTTCTCAGGTGGGTTAGAGAGCCCTAATTCCTCTTGTTTCTATTTTTACAGAAGAAGGAGAGAAAATTGGCATCCTTTGTTTTGGGGTTTTTTTAACAGATAGAATGTGATGTAATAAAGTTCTTGTAATGAAATATTAATCTGTGTATGCTTCACTGGGGAAGTATTTTAAGCTGTTAAACACCTAAAATGCAAAAAGGAAAAAAATTCTTTGGTAAACAAGAGCAACAACACTGGAAATTTCATTGACAGTATTTCCTGGCAGCATAGCTGATACATTTTCTTGTCGTGGTTAAAAACCAGAGAAGAGCAAAGATTAATTAAAGGAATACACACTTTTTAAAAAGCTCTGCCTAATGTTGGGCTTACCTTTTTTCTGGAGATGAGAGGCAGAACTGCAGATGGGAGGGTGCAGCTAATGCTCAGTTCTGCCATTGTTCTCTCAAGGGTTTGTTTGTGTTCTCCAACATCTCATTTCACACGTGCTTATTAAACGTAATTATCTTCTGTCTGTTTAAGTCAGACTTGTATTCAAGTGTTGATTTGGTCGCTAGAAATCAGGTTAAACTTCAGCATCCAGCTGAATTATCAGCTGGGAGTAAGTGGGGTGAGACTCCAGAGTGTGACCGAGCAGATTTTAATGCCCACCCAGAAAGGATTCCCTGCCTCTGCTGGGTATGAGCTGCTGCATCCTGCTCTTGCCATTCCACTTAGTCCATCCACAGGCTGAAAAAAAAAGTTAAAGAAAGGGAAAGAAAAAAGAAAAAGGAATGAGAAGAAACCTTTCTGCAATCCCACTTTGAGGGTATCATTTAGAGTGACATTCAAACAGCTCACGGGTCAGACGAGCCTTTGACAGCCCCTGCAGAGATTCCAGTCAGCCTTAGGGGTGCAGGGGCTCCATCCCTCTCTCAGGGCGTGCCCGAGGAGGAGAAATTGATTTCAGTAGAGACCCAGAGCTGGCAGCGAGCTGAGCAGCACCAGGAGCAGAGCCCAGGCCAGCAGGACCCAGGGCTGTGTCTCAGGTGCCTCCATCACACCTGAGCTCCTGGGGCTCTGCAGGGTTCCCTCTCCCCACACAGGTTTGGCATTTTTGGGGTTTTTTATGAGCACCATCACATGCTGATGAGCACAGGACAGGATCTACAGGGATCCTGCAGCTCTATCTGGGACGGGTCTGGGCTCACAGAGCACAAGGGTTTCTGGTGGCTCAGGCTGGGAGAGCAGTCCCAGTGAGCACTCAGGGATCAGAGCAGATCAGCGATTTTGCAGCAGGATTTTCTGTGCCTTAACTGACTTCCAGGACACAAAGATGATTTGATCAGACTTGAAACGCAGATGAGACTTTCAAAGGGGTCTCCAGAGAAGGGATAGCAGCTGCTGTATTTCCATCAAGAGCCAAACACTGTCCTGTTACAAAGAGCTCTTCCTCATCCTGACACAACTCAAGAAGCAGAAACAAAATATCCCGGACTCCCTTCCTCTCCTTCAATATCCAGTGATCACCCTGCAGTTCTTGAGAAGAATAAATGGAGGAAATTAAAAATAATGACAATAATAGAACTATATGGAAGGTCTGCACCGTTGTGCCTTTCTATGTGAGGATCACTACGTGTGCACATGAATGGATCCTCAATTATTTCTCCTGATTCTTAAACAAAACTTGAATTCTGAAGATTTTGCAGGTATCTGTAGTTGTTAATCACATGCTGATGGTTTCTTTATGAGCACCTATTGTCCAACAGCCTCTCTCCTACTCCAGGACGTTTTTATTCATCCCTTGCTCAGAAATGTCAGATTAGCATGCATATCCTAACATTTGGAGGAGCAGCACAATTTATCTTTTAACTTTTGTGCCCTGAAAACTCCCAAGATAATATTTTTAAGTGATTGCAAGCCTGAGCAGCTATTTCAGGAAGCAGAGAAGACAGTATTTCCACACCACTTTGTGAGAGGAAGGTATTAAAGCCCTCTTAATCTTGCCATAAAAAGGTCTAAAGTAATATCAGTGTCACAATTTTAAGGATTATGCATTGCTATCATGGGCTTGTCTGAAAATTCTGGAATTGCTTCTTTTAGCTAAATAACTGTGATGGAATTACAATAGAAGTTCAGCTCAACTATTGAGTTTTTAAATGGCTGAGAGCTACTCTGAAAAAAAAATGCATCTGCAACTGCCCTGGCTGCTCAACAATCTGTGAATTTATTACTTTGGGCTAAGAAATATTGCAGACTACTTGGACAAATTAATCATTTGATAATTAAAGAAAAGACAAATATACTCCCTAACCTTTATGCCTATGATTTATGGAGAAAAATAGCAAATGAAAGCAAAGAATTTATTTTTCCCTCTTAAAATCATAAATTGAAATATTTTTTCTGGAAAATTTCTGCATTTGGACTCATAATAATGGTTTTCCAACATAATTACGGCAAATGCTCTTTGATAGCAATTAAAAAATAAAAATCAGATTGAAAATGTGATTTCAGTTGTGTTTAAGGGGAATTGATAAACTATTCAATTCCTGAGAGTGAAAAAATCATTGGTTTGGAATTCCAATCTCCTTTGCTTTTTGCTTATCTGAACGATAGACTGGAATACCTTTTAAAAGTATTGAGCTGCCTTTTTATCAAAGGCTCTGGAAAGTCACTATATTTATTCTCTGATATAATTCAAACTAGGAGGCTAAATTTTCAAAAAAATGATAGGTTTGATTCTTATTTTCTTTTTCCCCTCAAGCTTGTTTTAATCAGTTTTAATATATTTGATTGATAGAATACCTTACGGTTTAAGAAGGAATTCATCCCCTTAGTTTTTTTCAATAAGAAAATTTATCATCTGTAGAAACAGAAAGTATTTTAATTCTTATCAAGAAAATTAACTGGAGTGGGAAAAAAAAAAAGCCAGGTAACTAAAGGCCTGAGGTTCAATAAAATCAGTATTTTTGAAACAGCCACAAAATCAGAAAAGGCAAATTCTGTGCTTGTGGATTCAGTTAAAATGATATATTTATACAAACAGCATTCCAGAGATCCAGAGGGATGCAAAGAGCAGGAATAACTGCCATTTATTCTGAAAAATCTCTGGCACTGGGAAATGGCCACTTTTCTGCTTTAACCTGTGCACTTGGAGATTGCTTCATTTTGTATGAAGGGATAAAGTTAAGGAGCTGAGGATGTGAAAATGTAACCTTCACAAAATTTTATTTTGATAAACACGTCAGTTTATCTTTCTATGGCAGGCTGATAAGGAAAATTAACATAGTTCAGCAGAGTGCAGGTCAGTGAAAAATGAAACAGTTTCCTCACAAAGTCTCTGCTTTCCCAAGGCAAGTGGCAAGAATAAAAATAATAATAAATTCTTCAGTCTGAGAATTTCATTAGGAAAAAAGGTTACATTTATCTGAAAAGTACCTAGGTAAAGAAAAAGCATAAAAACTTCTGTATTAACAGCAAATGAACAGGAGGGCATCATGGCCAGTGGAATATGCAACAAGAACTTGGATTTAGGATGGAGAGTTTCCAGAAGAAAGTTAATAATTGTATTAATATTGGAACAGTAAATTCAATTTCAGGCATTCTGAAGCAGCAATGAATTTATGTTACATTTAATATTAATAAAAGCAATAGGCAAGAAAGAGGACAAAAGAACTACAAAGGAAAATACTGAGAATATTTTAGTTCCACAGCTGAAAGTGGCAGACATTAGGTCACAGAGACAAAGGAAGAGTCTATGCAGTGACATCATATCTAGAGAAATATGGGAATTCAGGTGATTTTCCAGACAAAAAATCTGCATTACTCCCAGCAGAGAGATAATTTCATTTGTTTAGTTCCCAACATGCAGCAGGACAATGTTCAAAGCAATGGAAATCAGTTCTGTTTGTAAAAAACACAAAATCTGCCATGCAGCAAAACCCAACTGGGCTCCACATCCTCTGAGAAAATTCTGAATTCCACAGCATCACTTCAGTTTCTTTGCTGATTTTTCTGTCCTCTCACACACAAAGGAGGAAGATCAAATATTACATTTCTTTTAATCAGGACTGGAGTATCTTTTGAGATCCATTTACAGGAATTTCAGTAGTTCTGAGGGAAGATATACTGTGTTTCCTAATTAAAAATAATGGACAAATTCTGCTGGCTGGTGGAATTTCACTGGAATTCCTTTGTACTTGAGGAATCTTACCTAGATTTTCTGTCTAGAAAATGAGATTTTGACCAAACCTTGCACAGCAGTCATTAAAAAACCCTTGCATGTCTCTCTTCAGCTTTTGTACCGCTGAGAAACCCAAACAAAACAAAAATCCACAAACATTCCCCCTCCAAAAGAGCAAGAAACCAACAAAACAAAAGCAGCTACAGCAAACCAAACCCTCTGAAGTGTTTCTACTTGCAACTGTGTTTGTGCTGGGGAATTTCTGTAGATGATACAGACAGAAGATTAAAAAAATGCAATTAATGACATGAAGGTGCACTAACATTTCAGCTGACATTTCATCCATGATTTATGCTTTGCCTACGACTCAGATGATGGATCAGTCAAACTACCTTAGCCTGAAGCACAAAAAAGTGAAAATGCTGTATGTCCTCTGGCTTAGAGCTTTCCCTGGGGTGACTTTGAAAGTGTTTTCTGCACTTGGAAAAAAAAAGTAAAAAGTGGAAAAAAGTAGCTTATGAAAAGACAGATTTAAAAAAAACCCACAAAAAACCAAACAAAAAAACCCAAAAAACACAAACCCACAAAGCAGGAGCATTTTAATTTTTGTAAATATTGTATAAACTTATTGAAAGAATGATATTTGCAATAAAGGCCCCTGAACTCCAAGTTGAGGTAAGTGCAGTTTTATCTCTAAACATGAACATAAGTCTGTTATGGTAGGATTGTTTAAATGCCATGGGTTTGATCTTGCTGAACTATTTTTTCAGACTTTAGGGTATTGATTTGAAAATGGAAGAAAAACCAGCTTATTTTTGGTAGGGAAATGTATTGATCAAAGTCTGAGACCAGCAAACCTCAGCTTGACCTGCTGAAATTACTAAAAAGAGAAAGGACTTGGGGAAAAAAAAGGAAAAAAGGATGCAGAGAGATTGATGGGAAAAGCCATATTAGCAAAAACCCTTTTTTGTGGTCCTTCTGGGAATAAAGTTTTCTAAACTTCCATAGTGCAAAGCAGCAGTGATGCCAGGTGAGGGCATTTATTGGGGTTGGGGGAGACAAAGCTTTCATCCTCCCCAGGCACTGCCCCCAACAGAGACTGCAGTGAAGAGCCCTGCTTTTTTTAGTTCCAGGTAAAAAGAAAAACTCACTGGACTGAGGAGGCTTCTACCAACACTCATGCAAGCCAAAACTCCGACTTATTAAATCAAGTGAGTGGGAAATATCTGCATTTATTGCTGGAAGGAGTGCTGGGAAGAGCTCTTCTGCACGTCCAGTGGCTGTCAAAGTTCCATGGAGAAGATCTGGTTGAGCCAGAAACTTTTCCCAATTAGATCAAAGCTAAAAACAGCAGAAAAAAAAGGAGAAAAAAGAAAAAAAAAAAAAAAAGAAAAAGAAGATGAAGAAGATGAAGAAAAAACAAACCCTGAAGCAATGGACAACATACCAACAGAACTGCTGAAAGCATCAAGTAAAAATCAGTCTCTTTTTACCTCAAAATCTCCAAGAGTCTGGGTCCATACAGCAAAGCAGTGACATAATGCAGTTTTTGGGGTAAAGGTGTGTTACAGTCCCTTGGTATTAAAAGCTTCCATGACATCTGTGACAGTAAAAAAATGCAGAGGGAAGAATTCTGCAATTCCGTCCCAAAAATGCAGTGAGGTTTGTGTCTTGTGAGCAAACAAGGAAGAGATCTTTGTTACAGATGAGAATAACAAAATGGCATTTCAATTCATTTCCATGTGGTGTAACTTTAATTAGAACAAGGGTTTCTTAATGAATTTAAAGATAGACTGTGCAGGAGCAGGATTGTTTTGGTTGTTTTGGACTTTTATCAAATGCAGATGTGGGGGTTTTTTGTTTGTTTGGGGGTTTGGTTTGGCTTTCTTGTTTTGGTTTTTTGTTTGTTGTTCGTTGGTTGGTTTGGTTTGGGTGTTTGGTTTTGTTTTGGTCAGTTTGGTTTGCTGTTGTTTTTTGTTAGAGGTTTTTTTCATTTCAGCTTAGAAAGAAAATAGAGGGGAGTAAGCACATTCCTATCAAAGGAAGCCATATATTAGTGTCCATTACAACCATCACAAAGGACTCTTGACCCAAATTTCTAGAGAAATTAAGAAAGAAAAAGGAAAAAAAAAAAAGATATTTACTCTCTATTTCTCTGCATTTCTATAGATAGATATGTCACCAATGAAGACTTAAATTCACAGTAGGCAACTGGGTAGAAAATAATCACTGGAATATCAACTGCTCACTTGGCTTGTGCAGATCCTGTTATTTCAAATCAGTTGAGCAATTTTGCACATGCACTGATAATAATTTACATTTGTGCAAACAGGCAAGACATTTCCTCCCAAGCCATGTACTAAATGCAAGACAATGGCAAAAGAAAGGATTTAATGGAGGGTTTTAAGGCAAACCTGACTTCTCTGTTAGTTGTGTAAGTACAGTGTTGCTCTCAGGATTATCTAAGATCTGAGCAAATATGACAAAAGAAGTTCTGCAATCATTTCTCTCCAGCACTATTTACCCAATTTTAAGGCTCAGTTTTGCTCGTTTGGCTGAGCAGCTTTCATGGAGCAGTCACATCCTTGGAAACAACTGCATTATCCTCTCTCCAGAAGTCATCACCTGTCAAACAAGCTGCATTAATAAATTATATCAATCCTCAATAACAATTCCAAATCCAAGCCCATTGATTTGAGCCATCTCCATGGTGACTTCAGCAAAGCATTTTCCTTTGCAACCATGGGCAGCTCTGTGGATAATCATTCATTAATGATGGCTTTCCTCTGCATCCTGCTGGAATGAAAGCAGCTTGGGACATTAACACAGGGATGGGTTTGCTTTGTTTGGTTTCTTGGTTTGGTTTTTTTATTTTGTTTTGTTTTTTGTTAATATAAATGCTGGAATTATTCCAAAATACATAGCTGGAGAAATCCCACCAAAAGGAATGCCTGGGAGATGCGCTTGTCCCATTTCCCCCTGTATATTCATATAATGGTGAAATTTTGAACTCTGATTTGTACATTTGGGGGTTTTTTTTCTTCATATGTAAAGCAGAACAGGCTCCCCTCTGGTCTGAAAACAATCTGATGTTTTACAAAACCACTTTTAGCCCGATCCCCATATCAATTGTTCTGATCTATAACAACAAGAATACCTCCTTACCTTTGGAAGAGTTTAATTAGGAGGAAATGTTACATTTAAAAAAGATAATATATAATTAATAACTTCAGCAAAGGTGGACAAAGAAGAAAGAGATTGCAGGCTTTTTACATCCTTGAAAGCATTTAATTCTCTATTCATCTAGAATTAACAATCAAACTGTGTAGTAGAAAAGAGTTAGAAAAGCTCAAATTACATCACTGACTGTATTTTTGTTCTCATTTTTCAATGAAAAATTGTTCAACTGGCTGTCTCTGGCTTCTTGCTGCCTGAATTATATTTTTAATTAAGAGCTGCACTGTCATGCCTAAGAAATTTTTTTTGTCAAGGATTCTTTTCTAAGCATGTTGACAAAGGACAAGTTATTAATACATACCAGATCTATAAATTTGAGATCTGGGAAAGTATTTAGAGGGGAAAAACGTGAACAAAGAATTGTTTTCCCTTTCACAAACATTCCAAAAGTTCCAATTGTAGACTGAGAAAAGATTCTGTAGAACCACAAGGTGTCTTGGGCTCCCAACAGGTGACAGGGGAGGGTTCACAGTGAGGGCAAAACCCAGGCATTATGGTGATTTCTCAGCTTTCCTGTGTAGCAGACCTTGTGTATAATTGTGGCAATGTCTCAGCAAACAATTCTCTTGGTTTTTGAGCTAATTTGCTAGAGGAATAAATATGCAAGCGGAGTTTCTTCACACTGTTCTGAACAAAGACCCTGAAGGTGTTTGTTCTCGGTATGGATTGAGTGAAATCTAACCAGGAAAATTAAATGAAAGAGAGAAATTATGGTTGAGCCTGGTGTTTAAAGTGACATCCAGGTTGTGCAGGCTTGAAAAGAGCAAGTCTGCTTCTGTCACTTGTGATCCCAGGCTGGCAGGAGCTGTGGCTGGAGAGAACAGAGAGATCATCTGGAACAAACCTGTGTCTGTGTTATTGCCACACAGCCAGCCTGAAATCATGCACGTTCCTCCTGGCTCCTTATGGAGGCAAAGCTGAAGGCAAACTTAGCCAAAAATTTATGATTTGATAAGTTTAAAAAAGATTGGCTTTTTGGACACTTTTTAAAGCCAGCTCCCTCAGAGGAAATCAGTAGCTCTGTGGTGATGGGTTTTCCCCCAGCACCTGGACTTTTTTCTGTGGAAATTCAGAGCATTGATTTGAACACAAAAAAATTCAAGTTTTCTGAAATTAGCGAAAGCTTTTGTCCTCAGTGTCTTTGGTTTTTACTTTCTTATCTGTGGAATGGAAATAGGAGCCCTACATCTCCAAGGAGCAGCGTGAGAGGGTATAAATCAAATGAATGTTTGAGAGACACCCCTGCATTGTGTTGAGGAGAGCCACTCACAGACAATGCAGTGATGAACAGCTCCTTCCCCAGACCAAAGCCCTGGGGGATCCAGTAAGCCAGGCAGACAAACAGCAATTAACAGTAAGAATTAAATGAAATATTGAACCTCTGCTCATTGGGTGCATTACATTATCTTGGTGTCCAAGACAAAGCCCAGGTTCTGAGTTAAAAATTGCAGGCGTGTGTGTAATGCATGGGGGAAGAATCCACTCACACAAGGGACCCCAAACAAGGCTGTACTGGAAACATTCATTTTGCTGGGTAATAACTTTTAAGTGTATGCCTTTGCCACCTTTAGTTATGTATTGCTTTTTAAATTTTTTTTCCTGGGCATATTTAATCCAAAGTTACAATTACCTTCGGTAATCACACATAATTTTTGGACTGGAATTTAAGCAGTAGCGGGTGCTGCTCAACAGCCGAGATCATCTCGCATTTGTTTCATTCGTATTCTCCCTCAGAACAACATCAGCAGTAAACAATTCCAGCCTAATTACCCAAAATGTGTTTGCACTGCAAATAGTTTCCTCTGCACTCCCATTTTTCCTCTGCTGCCACCGGCCCTGAGCAGGGAGCAGCAGAAACAATTGATGAGCGTGGGGATGGCTCTAGCAGGGGATAATGGGCAGAGACCCGGCAGTGGGAGATGCTGCTCTCTCCAACAAAGGCAATTTCTGCTGCCCCAGAGCTGGAATAAAGCTGGGAATCTCCTGGGGAAGATGCACTCGGGGATGTTCTGGAGAGCACCTCACACAGCACGTGTTTCTGATCACACAAACTGAGCCCACAGTGTTTAACACCACTGAAATCCTCACCTCACCTCAGGTGTCCAGAATTTATCTGGGACACTCAGCTGGTCTGTCCCCTCACTCTTGCAGAGTGTCATTCACTTTCCACGAAGTTAGAGCAGGGAGAGAAGCTTTGCTGTGATGTTTGCTGGCACTGCCAGCTCCACCAGTGCTGCAATCTCCAATGCAGGGAACTCGCAGAACTTTGGGCCTGGAAGCCAAAGCTCAGAATTAAGCCCAGGAATTGATCTGAGACCTTGGAAAAGGCTCCCAAACTTAGGAGCTAGAAGTGAGAATATGGACTTGTAGTTTAAAGCAGAGACACCTTATGTTAAGTTTAGAGTTTTAGAGTTTAAGATATAGAAAAAATAAAAGTAGTTAGAGAGGTAAACAAGAAGTTTAGAATGCAGCACTGTAGGTTTGTGTCTCATAACATGGTTGGCTAAAAAGCTTACAGTGTAGCATGGGTCCATAAGACAAAATATTGAAGGATTGGGTCAAAAACATAACCATCCTTGCTGGCAGTGTTTTATTGGTCAATAAATCCCTAAAAGGTCTTGTAACTGAGGGTCTTGTGACCTCGTGAGCCATGCAGTGAAGATGTGAGCTGAACTCACCCTTCCTGGCTGTGTAGAAGATAAGAAAAGTAAACCCCATCATCAAAACCAATTCAGAGGTTCCGTCTGGAATTCCTTCCAAATCCTCACAGCCAGCAGGACCTGGTGGGGTTTCCTTGGGGCTGCTCTGCTGTGGGGGGCTCTGGACAAACCCAAGCACATCAATCCCATCCCCCTTCCCCCTCAGCCTGCCTGCAGCCCCTGCTGATGGAGGGGATCCCAGGGACAGCAGGAAAGCTGAGCCAGAGGAGCATTGGGGGATTTTTCAGTGTTGGGCAGCTTGGGGTAGTTTTGTGTGCCTGTCTTCCTCAGTGCTTCAGCTCAAGTGTTTATTCTTAGATAAAATAAAATAAATATAGTTATAATTTTATTTTCTCTGACAAGCATAAAGATTTTAATCATAACATTAGATAATATTATGAAAGCATAGGAGGAATATTTTTTAATTAATGCCCTAAAGTGCAGATCATTCTTCTGTAGCACATCACAGGGAAAGCTTGTCATTTTAGCATGGAGCTTGTGAGGAACAAAACCCTGCCTGGTGTTAGCCCAGCTAACCCAGGCAGTGTCTGACAACACTTTTTCCTCTAGTCCATGCAAGTTACAAACTGCCTACACGAGGGGAGATGCATTTCACGATGAAATAAATAAACAGGAGGAGTGGTGGATGGCTGGTTCAGAGGTTTCCACACAAACCCAGCTGCAGCAAAGCTCCTGGCACTGTGAACCTCAGGGTGCAGCCCAGGGCAGAGGCAGGAATTGCACAGAACAGGGGTGGAAGTGACTGCTGCATCCACAGGGAAATTGTCATCAGGAGCTCACGAGGAGCAGCTGCTGTAAATAAGGAACATTTCACCACAGCAGCAAAGTCAGATATTGATCCTGCTTAGTCAGCATGACAATTAAAATATTCACCAATAAAACAACAGGGGTATAAATAAAACAGATTCTAAAGCTGGAAGGGAATTTCACATTAAGGAAAAAATCCACATATTATCCTTGAGAGGGGTGAAATTTATCTTACAGGAAACAGATGTATCAGTAAAGTAGTTTGGTTTTTAATTATAAAACATATAATGGCATGTTTCAGAAACTTCAAATAATTATTGACATTTCACATCTTTGATGCTGTTTTTTTAGTATTTGAAATTTATACATTGAAATATGTGCAAATTTTTACCCACAGTAATTCTTATGCCAACTCACCAACTAATCTGCTGTTGACCAAAAGCCAGTTTAATCCATGCATGGATAATTTGTGGACTCTCTGTGAAAAGGAGGAGCCTTGACAGGCCCAGGCGAGCTCTTGGAATGAGAAAGAGCAAAGGTGGCACTAACAGCAAGTACAACAGTGATCCTCAGTCCCAACGTGGAAGGGAAAAGAAGATTAACTTCTGCAGAACCACACTGATGGATCTTAGATCTGTAAAGTGAAGACATTCCTATATAAAATTTGAAGATGGTTTGCTGTCACAAATTTAAGTAGTGTGGCTTGATGGTGTAAATTAGTTAAAATCCGTGTCCTGAAAATGTCAGATTATATACACTCTACACCCTGCAAATCTTGTCACTGCCTGCTTTGCCATCTGATGCAAAGCCTTACAAATATGGATATGTTGAAATGCACAGACATATCTTAAAACCTACACAGAACTTCCTACCAAACAAGGGTCACAGAGTCTGGAAGGAAGAACCGTGGCAGGTTTTCTTAATCTGTTTTGATGTTTCTGTATCAACCCAATTAATTCACAAAGGAAGGGCTCACACAGCACATGTAAGCAACCTGCTCTCTAAACATCCCCCCAGAAGGAGCTGCCTCAGAACTGCTTTGGAAGCAGCAATGTTAAGACACTGATTTGTTGTTTTTGTTTTTTTTTTTTTTTTACAAATTATATAAGAACATGGGACCATAACCAATCTCTAGTAAATACTATTTGGAGATTTATTAAATATAATGAATAAGCTGCTTAAGAATTATTTTTTGTCTCCCAGCTGAGTTGAAATGTAGTGATTCTTTCTGACTTCTGCTTTCTTGTGAAGAGCAGCAAAGCAAAGAGGAGCAATTAATACTGTGAGGAGCACAAACAACAAAAGCTGGCCTTTTGTGAGTTTATGCATCACTCCTGATTTATTCTGCTCCCTCACATCTACAACCCATCCCTTTTTAATTCCTCAATCTCCAGCTGCCTCGTTCCCCCCCTTTTCTTTTTCCTGAACTCCCATCCCGTTCCACGTGTACAAACAATTTCTTTTGAGCCTGCTGAGTGGCATCTGCTCTGCTTTAGTTTGCAGCTTCACACGCAGGGAGTGTTCAGCTGGCTGCTGCTGCCTGGCTCAGGAGAGCTCCAAGTGATGGCCAGGAGCACAAACAGCCTTGGGGTGAGCTCGTGGCTGGGCCAGGCACCCCGACCTCCACCGCACCCACACCCCAGACCTCGTCAAATCTGGCTGAAACTCGCCAGCAAACATCAAAGTTCATGGATTAAAAGGGATGAGGAACAAATAACAGTGATCAGGAAGCTCTGGAAAAGGTTGTAGTATATGTAGAAAAATCAAAGAGGAAATGCTGGTTCTCTTTTAGCCAGCACACCTATAGTGAGTGATTCACAATAACATAAACCCACTCAGGCTCGTGCTAAAAGAGAATGAAAAGAAAAGCAGTTCTTGGTATTTGTTTTTCTGTATTCATTTTTTCCATGATTCTCCATACTTCCAAGTCACTGAATGGAAAGGAAACTCCCCCTCCTGTTTCCATCTCAAGGCTGCTTTCAGACAAGTATTTGAATTTAACCTTAATTCCCCTCCGCTGTGATACTCACTTGAGGCACACAAGTAGGACTCGAGCACTTACTCAAAGGTACATTTCTAGGTAAAACATGGCAATCTCTAGGCCAGGATGACATTTTCAGTGGTTCCCTGGGTTGATACTTTGGTCAGACAGTAGAAACCTTGAAGCCCAATAAAATAAAATATCAGCCCTGGAATAAAAGTAATGAGGTATTTGAAACCTGCAGAACATTTTCCATTGACATGTAGGTAGTTCAATGTTTACAAATTCACATTGAGTTGTGTTTTCAGAGAGAATTATAGAGATAATCCATTTTTCTTCATGCTTATGTTCTTGATAGGGGTTTTCAACTAAAGTTACAATCAAACCCAATAGATTACCTACCTTATAAAAGCCACTTATTTTCCACATTTTCAGAACTAGGAATTCTGTCTGAATACCAGATGCAAAATCAGTAGAAATGCCTCTTTAATGATTGCCAATTGAGATGTGTTCAAAGTGGTTTCAATCTCTCATCTGCAGCCTGGCTGCTCATTCTGTTTGATACTAGCACTGCATGACTAAAATTTACAGCAGGTTGCTATTCAGTGGAATTCTAGCAGCATTTTATTGCTCTTGAACTCTATCAGAATTAACACCCACTTGTGCTATTAAACTTCAGAGATAGAAACATTATCTTGCCTTAAAGTCAGTGAGAATTAAATAATACACAAACAAACAACCTGCCATTTGAATACTGGAATAACATTTGCATATTTTCTTGCTGGTGAGCAGAGCTAGAAGGACTGTGCTTGGGTTAAAAGCATTTTGGTACACACAGGGGGTGACAAGGACTCATCTTCCTGCTAGTGCTGTCTCTCTGACTGGGGGCAGGACAGAGAGGTGGAAATCCAGGCTGTCCCTGGGTCCCTGGCAGTGTCCCAGCCCAGGCTGGCTGGGGCTGGAGCAGCCTGGGACAGTGGGAGGTGTTCCTGCCATGGCACTGGATGGGCTCTGAGGTCCCTCCCAACCCAAACCATTCCAGGATTCTATGAAATTTAATTTTCCCTGAATACAAGACACGCTTCCCCATTCCACCCAAGGGCAGAGCAGCCAAAATCAGGTGCCAGGCAAATCCCCCCAGCCCAGCAGGACCTTCCCAGCAGGGCAGCAGTCTCCCAGCAGCACAATTCCAGATTTCTCCCTCCTGCTTTGCTTTCCCACGCCCACCTCATCTGCCCAGGGATATCACAACAGAAGCAATCACATATGTGCTCCTCAAAAATGAGTTCTGAAAGAGGCTCACTGCAGATAAAGCAAATCAGTACCAAGGCCTCCTGTCCCTTACATCTGTTATCTGTAATGGGAAGAAAGACTCCTCTAAAGATTAACAAATGCTTTCAAACAATAAGGTTCCAAAATTCTTATATGAGCAGTTTTTGCACATATTTTACAAATGGGAAAACTGTAAGACATCATTTCACAAGACTGTATAAATGTAGCAATCTTTGTAGAACATTTACCCTAAAGTGCCTCAGCTAAGGATGTACAGCAAGCAAGAACTAAGAATAAAAAGAAGCAGAATATCCATTAGTTGAAAATAACCACTTCAAAGAAAAAAATTATATTAGTCCCCACCACATTGCGATTTCTGGAAAAATTGGAAGCATCAAACTGAAATAATTGATATTGGTTCAAAAAGTTTTCTGGAAGGAAAAGCAACAACAACAACAAAAAAATTGGTTTAGAACAGCTCAAGCATCCAAATTATCTGGGTTTTTTTTCCTATTAGGAAACCTTAAAAATTCTGTTAATTTCCTTTAACTGGTAGTGTCCTCCAAAATAAGCAGTCACTGATATTCTAAAATTGTATAACCCAAATTCCAAAACCTGTGGAGGGAAGGCATATGCAGAAAATTACCATGGAGTTCAACTGTGCTCTGTGAACAAACATTCAGCAAATCTTTTCTAAATTATTTCCATCTCCAGTGGAAGGCTGTTTCCTGAACCAGCTTTCCTCATTTCACTGCATTCAAGTGACAATGCCAGCATTCTCCTTTTCTGAGCAAAATCTACTCCCTTCAAAGGAATGCAAGAGGAAAAACAGCAAAGGATTTCCTTTAGCAGAAATTTTTAATGCATGTGCTACAGAACATGACCTGTACATCAACACTTCAGCATTAATAGTGGGAACAGTTTCTTAGTCTGACCTTGAAAATACTCCATTTCTTCAAAGTTAATAAGAAGCAAATGATATTTTGGGAGTTTCTGTAACTTGTGAAAGTTTTTGTGCTCAGCGCTTTAAGTAAAATTAAAAAAAAAAATACACAGTAACAGAAAAACACCTGAAAATATCTCTCAGTGCTTTGCTAATAACTGTTCTACAGTAAATTAACTGACTTTTTTCTATGTATTTAGCAGCTTCTAATTCAATCTGTATCAGTTTCCTCTGCTCTCTAAAGGCAGATTGCTGGGTGGTGTAGAAGGGAGTTAATTAGCTGTCAATACCAGACAGCACCCAAATAAAAAGGATCATTATTAACACCCAGGGAACAGCTGGGCCATTTGATTAATTGGTTTTGTTTCTAACAGTGCTCCCATCCAAGCATTCCCTAGGTTGGAGGTTTTTCTCTTTACAGCTGTCCCTGTGAAATCTGAACCTGTCCTACACACGAGGGGCCAGCAAGGGCCAGAGGAAATGAGCTGTATTTTTGTAAGCATGGATAAAGTTTGTGTTTGATTGCATCAATAATAATTTATTCACTAGCAACAACACAAGTGCTAATAGAGATTAAAGAGTTAGTGTAGGAATCACTAGATTGTGAGGGGGCTAAAAGTTGTGCTGGACGATTTTTTACTTATCATTATCATTGCAATTTTAAAAATATTACCTTACTTACCTTAGTGACTAAATTTAGAGCTATAGAAAAATAGTAGAGAAGTGTCTGAAGAGAGTAAAACTCTCATACTTCTGTGGAGGTGTGGTAATCCTGAAGTAAAAGAGATTGTATGAAAAACAATTGCTTGAGAATTAAGTTTTCCAAGAATACACACCAGTCTACCGTTCATTTTCACAAGTGATTGATCATGTAGAAATCTGATGCTAACCTAAAATTATTAAAAAACAAACTGTCTCATCAATAAAAAGTGGAAGCTTAAATCAACATAAAAGAAGTTATCAGAGTTTTAATTTCCTATGCTCACTGATACCCGTCGTGGATGTTTTGTGAATGAGATCCAGCACACACTACTGAAATTGCACTCCAAATCCAGATGTTGCATAAGAAATCACATTAGAAGTTATTTTAAAACACACAGAAGCCATAGATCCAATTAACTGCCAGATGTTCTGAGTCATCACCACCATCAGAACTTATTAAAGATTAATTAAATTCCTGTTTGATAAACTGATGGAAGACTGGGTTCTCGTGGCTTGGGCATCAGAGTGACTGAGGGGGGAGTTTCAGATCATCTCACCAAACCAGGAGCAGATTTTCAATTCTTTGCAGCTCCTGGCCTGAGCTGTGAAACTGAGCTGCAGGAACCTCTCTGCTGTGGAGCCAAATTTCCATGACACCCAGTCACAATGTTTGCTGTCTTCAGTGCCAAATTGACTTTGTGCATTTGGCAGAGGGAGCTCTGAATAAAGGGTTGTTAACTTAATTCTAAGCTACAATTTCAGCAGAGAATATAATGATTTACCTGGATTACTCAGTGAATATGAGCAATTTGGTCACACAGTGCAATCACCTCACTCAGAATCACTGATGTGCAAAGCAAAGCTTCCCAAATTCCCAGGAAAGAAGATCCTGCAAGGCTGTTGCCAGGTAGGGTTAAACCACAACAAAAATTCAAGCAAAATAAAAAGTCACCATATTCCCTTGGACTTCAGCTGTCACAACACTTCCTAAATTTGGAATTTATTCATATGGAACTTTTCTATTTCTTTTGTAACAGACTGAGCATTTTCAAGTTACAGGAATTCTTTTCAGACACAAAAATCCCTTGTTGCTGGATTTGTTCTCGGCAAAATTTGGCATTAAAAAGTATCCTCCATTCATATAAATACAAAGGTGAAAATTAGAACCTCTTATGCCTTGTGTCCCTCTGGTATTTGTAATAAGCATGGATGTGAATATGAGGAGAGAATCTCAGTGTAATAGAGATCTCACTTACCAGTGAAATGCATCAAATACAAGGAATTATCACAAGGAGACTTTTGACAGAGTTTCTATCGGCAGAGGAAAGATTCCATCATTCCATTGGTATTCCCAATTTATGTCCAAGCTCTCCCACGTGCCACTGAAGGAATTCCCCCCTGAGAAAAGACAAGGCCAAGGTTAACACAGCCGTGTGTGGGGATTGACTGTAATGCCCTTACAGAAACTCCCTGTGCAGGGCACACCAACCAACAGCACCTGCAAGACAGCACCTTGAGTTGTCCTTCCAGCCATTGTCTTTCCTGCAGAAAAATCCCATACAGGTATTGGGGGGAAGGAAAGAGGGGGAAATATCCCAAAACAATCAGTTTTAAGGAATCATATCAAATTTTCAAGCCCTTACACTGTGCGACTGTCGAGTCAAACACACTGCAGCAATCCAGAGGATATCATATTTTTAAATGCTCCCTTTTTTTTGATACCCTCAAGATTTTTCATAATGAAGATGCAATTTTCATCCCATATTGTTCCCATTATTATATTTTATCTGGATGAAATATTACAATTGTAGGACATGGCATTTATTCCCCTTTATCAACATAAACACTTTTCTAGACACTCCAACCTGTACAGAATGGCTATGGAGATCTCTAAGTGTGACTACACTCCCTCCTGAAATCATTTCACACACAATTGGAAATGGTAGTTTTCATTCCAGAACTGAGCTATAAAATGATCCCTTTCTTAGGTTGGTATTTGATTTTTGAAACCTAACAGAGGCAAAAAGAGCTTGCTAATAAATGACCTTTCCCTTTCAAACAATCTGCAAAACCGGAACAGGTTCAGCCCACGGTGTGAGGTTCACCTTTTAATTCACATGTTTAATTACTCATTATATTATTACTCAACTTTCAGAGCTGTAGACTTGAAATATAATCCTAAAGAGGTTTAATCAAGCTGTAGCCCTTTCCTTGCAGCTCCAGTGAAAGGTGCTGGAGTTTGGATATGGGAATGATTTCAGGATTTCAGTCCCTGCCCAAGCTGCTCTGGGTGTGCTGACAGGGGAGTCAGGACCTCAGGAGTCACTGGGAAAACCCCAAACAGCTGAGGGTGCTTGAATTCCTTGACCCCCCAACTCACTTTATTCTTTGGAGTTTTGTTAGCACAGTATATTAACCAGAAACGAAGGAGAAGAAATATTTGCCCGGGGCAAAATGAGTTTGAAAGCTCAGAAAGCAAAAGGAAAATCAAAATTTTTCTGCCTTCCTAGTCATAATTATTGAAAGACAGAGGTGGGTAACAACAGGAATAAAATGTGTCTGCTGCTGGGGCACAGCATCAAAATCCATCCTGTTCCCTCCATGTCACAGAGCATCAGCTTTGACTCAGTTTTTCAGTCCAAGCCACTCTCCTGATACATCAAAAGTAACTCTCCATCTACTGGCATTTCAGAATAAACCAATGTACTTTGAAGTCTAAAGCTAAACAAATACACTTAGAGTGGTTATATTCAGTTAATTGTGAAAGAAAAACTGCACACCCAAATAATTCCTTTTACATCTATTCCCCTTGCATCTTTACATCTGTTTACACCTTTACATCTGTTTACACCTTTACATCTCTTCCCTTTTCTCTTCCCTTTTTGAAACAGGACTGACTTTGTTGCTCCAAATTTGTGCTGTCTGAAATATGTTCTCTCTGAACACAGAGTGGGGCCAGAGCAAAACTCCTGCAGAAATAAAAAAGTCCTCAAAAAGAAACCAACACAAAGGATACAAACATCTGAAAATTGATGTTCCTGCCTCCACAGCCTTCCCAGCACTGAAGGGAACACAGTTTTATGGCATCTTCTTGCCAGTCTCTTTATTTTTCCCTCACTAATTCAGTGATTAATTCGAATCCATTAGCTCATTATATGTTTTATGTTGCAGCAGCCCCTTGCAGACTCTGCACAATCGTGTTTTGTTCTGTGTCATTATAAAAATGTCTATACAATTATCAATAACTTAGCAGCAAATGGCACGTCAAGTATTTAATAGATAAAGAGGCACTTAGATAATAAATAAAGCACAAAAATCTATTACATTTATTTGCTTAAAAAATGCCACCTTGAAGTGGAAGCTCCATCTTTCTATGAAATTAAAGTTATTTATTATGTCTAAATGTGTAAATGTTCAGACATTACAGTAGTAAATGCATTAAGAAAAATATAAGGAAAATATGCTTGATATTGCCATTATCTGTTCTTCAGTTGGTGCAGAGGGAATTTGGAGAATAATTTTTAAAAGTCTACTCCATTTGCATTATGTTTCATTATTAGCAGCTAAGAATGTTACATAGTCTTCTAATTGACACAGAACAATGTTTTATTTACTATTTCTTTATCATAATAATGTCCAATTTGCCTGATTTTCCAGCTCTAAATTAAGTAATATATCAAAAATTATTTCAATTAATCCCTAATTTGAAGTCTCCAGGTAGCACTATTACAAGATTAATGTGATTAATTTAAATTTGCCTGTTGTTAAAAATCATCATTTCCACAAGAAACAGATTTTGTGTTTCTCCTTGTGGACTCTGCAGTGCAGGTTTAGGCTGTTCCTGGAGAACCTCTGGAGATTCCTTCTCACCCAAATTCTCCTCTGGCTTCGTGTTAAAAGTGACAACAAGAGGTGTCTGGGAAAATGCCATGTATTTTAAATTCAGAGTCAGCAGATAGAGGGATGCAAGGAGAAATGGGAACACCAGGAGGGCTGAAATTCAGACAGGAGGAAAACCCAACGAGTGAAGTGTGTAAGAACGACAGAATTATGAGATGACACAAACTTAGATTGTTCACATTTCTATAAAGCTCTGTGTGCATTTTGCAAATCTGACATTTACAAAGTGATAAGGAACTGGAGCAGTCTAAACTAAATTACAGAAAGAAATGTCAGACCTTGGAAAAGGAAACCCCAAAGAACCCAACTAGCTCTGCCTTAAGGGTGCGTTTGTAAAGGAACTGAGGAAGGGTTAAATTGGCAGGATTGGGTGGAAAAAATGAATAATTCTCTCTTACTGGAATGATATAAGGCTGACCATTTTTAATAACACTCTATGAAACAAAATGGATATAAAATTTATAGCAATATGAGGGACATTTCCCTGTTATGGAAGCTTGTGTTCATTTCTTCTGGGAGTGTCACAAGAACGAGGGAAATTCAGGTGGATCTCAAAAGCCACCACAGAGAAAATGTTCAGGTTCTTCTGGAAATATAAACCATGTTCAGAATGCCATATAATGCAGTGGAAATGCATTAGAAAATGCATTAGAAAATCTCCAATGATGAAACAAATAAGAGGAAAATACAGATTGTCACAAGGAGAGATGCTTTGATATTCCCCTTCAAAGAACCAGCATTTCTTTTTGGGGCATTACAAGACTTCTTCAAACTTTTGCTCTTTCAAGGGTTTCCTTCTGGTTTTTTTTTTTTTTAATATTAGCATTATTTTTACTAAGATATTTCTTTTTTGCATCTTAATAAAATCCTTAAAACTGGTGTTTGAGTAGTGTTTTGTTCCATGTGGAATATCCTGAAATTCTTTAAAATAACTTTACAGCTTAAGAAAATGATGGTATATATGCCAATTTTTACATAAAATAATGCTTTTAGGAAAAATTGGAATTGCACAGACAAAAAATAAGAGCATCCTCAAGTGAAACGAAAAAGCAATAAATTAAAATCTTTTTACAAGTCATTCTCTTCATATTTTATTTCTCATTCAGTAAATCAGCAACCCATGGATTTTCACCTGTAAAATACTGCTGCACGAAATTGCTCAATATGAATTATAAAGAGAACAGTTTAGTTAATTAAATTTCAGTAAGTAACAAGTTACTTAGACAACTAAATCCCAATTTGAAGATAATTTATCCACTTTGCCTGTCTCATGAAAAATTAATGGGAGAAGACTCATACAGACTCTAAATCACTTCTGCAGATATGGTTTGGGTGGGTTTAAATGTGCTTTACCAAAACCCATTTTTAAAACTGAATAATGCTGTACCCAAATGCTTTTTTGATGTCACCATATTCTGAACTGCTGCATTTCTGCTGGCAGACTGGCAAGAGGCAGCAGCCTAATGACAGCAGCTAATTAATGCTGGAGTGCCCAGAACCCTGTCAAACACCAGCACAAGCCTGCATCTCTGGTATTATGTATTTAATAACAATTATCTGTTTCATAACAGTTACCTATTCAGTAACAATTAGCTGTTTCATAAAAATTACCTATTTAATAACAATTATCTCATTAATAACAATTACCTATTTAATAAAAATTCTCTTTTCCTAACAATTACCTATTTAATGACAATTATCTGTTCCATAACAACTACCTATTCAATAACAATTCTCTTTTCCTAACAATTTCTGATTAATAACAATTCTCTTTTCCTAACAATTTCTGATTAATAACAATTCTCTTTTCCTAACAATTCCTATTTCATATCCAGCAGCAGTTTCTCTCTGAGCCCTGGTGTAGCTGGATCCTGGCAGAGCAGGTGCCAGCCAGGACACGAGTGCTGAGAGCACGGCACAGACCCTTGAAATGCCAAAAAAATATCCAATAATCAGATAAATAAGAGCCAGGGTGCTGCTGTGGAATTAAAATAGTTCCACCCCTCCTCTAGCTGGGGTTCTTGGGGTTGGAATGTGTTCTCTCTGAACACAGAGAGGGGCAGAGCAAAACTCCTGCAGAAATAGGAAAGTCCTGAAAAAGAAGCAAAGGCCAGGTTGGCTGCCCTGTGCACAGAATCTGCTGGGTAGGGTCTGAGAACTCCAGGATTTTTCCTGGCAGGAGTCAGCCAGGGCTCAGCAGGAGTCAATCCCAGGGGCACAGGAACGGCACAGGATTCCCCATTCATTATTCCCCCCTGGAGCTGTCCCAGGCTGAGGCTCCACGGATTTTTTTTAAGTTTCCCACTGTTTTTAAGCTCTCCCTCTCTGTTTTTATCCTAAGTGAGATGTTTCTTCCAATTGCTTCCTCTGCACTGCTCAACACTCTCAAAGTTTTATAAAAAGCAGCATTTTTGGCTTGCTTCCCTTGATTTAGCTGCAAACTGCAGAGCAGAGCTGGGAGGCAGCACTTTGCTGCTGGAAGGCATCCACTGCTCAGAATGAAATGCTGTGCAAACCTTCTCCAGTTGTTCTTCACAGCTCCTGAAAGGTTCCCTGCTCTGTTTCTCACTCCAAGTGTATTTCAGTCTGCTGTTCTGGCAGTGTGGGAGCTTTCAGCTGCCTGGTGGAATCAGTCACAAATAAAAACCTTCCCCAACAGGAAAGTTCAGGCTTTCCATGTGGCAGGAACAGGGGCAAAGAGAACAAATATTATTTGAAAACTGTAAGTGCTGATAATTGTGTATGAATATTTGTGAAACAGACGCAGAGCCAAGGAAATTGTCATCTATACAGAACTGATTGGAACAAATTGGTTTTCTAAAATTAACTTTTAAAGAACTTCCATTATGACCTTACAAACTGTAGGGGTTTTCTGCAGCATTCATTGGAATGGTACTAGAAATTCAAATTGCATTATTACAGAGACAGGGCAAAAAGAGAAGCCAGAAAAATAGGACAGAAAGATGAAAAAGACATAAAATTAAGCCAGAGGAAATAACAAAATGCTATGGAATCTATAAAAATATGCAATGGATGTGTTCAATTCCTCCAGTAGGAGGGTTGTTTTTTGGGGGTTTTTTTGGGTTTTTTTGTGACATTCAGGGAAATTTAGCATTTTGTTATGTGAAAAAATACAGCTTAAACTATTGAGCTGTTCCATATCTGGGCAATGGTACCATAAAAAGAAATTATCTCCATGGTGTCCCAGTTTAACTCATTTGTAGCAACCTGAGCTCCACCAGGTTTCACGAGAAGAGCACTAAAATGAGGGAAAAGAGCACAAATGTTTTGGAAACAAAAACAAACCCAGATTTTACCGTGCTCCACATGACCCTGGGGCTGTGGTGAGACTCAAACAGAGCCAGGGCTCCCAAAGGTGGGGTACAAAGGAGCAAATATCCAGAAATTCTCCATGGAAATTCTGAGGCTTTTAGTATTTTTTCCTTAGAAGTCTAAAATGAGTATAAAAAAAGCATTTCTGCATAGGAAACCTCTCCAAGCAGGAAAAACTTCACATTTTACAGGTCAGCCCTAAAACCGTGAGGAGCTCATGGAGGGAACAGGAAAAGCAATCCCAGCAGATCTGCACTAGCACCAAAAACCCAAGGTGAAATGAAATCCCCTCACTCATAACTCCTCACTCCACCCTTTACGAAATCCTCTGTGCCAAGGCCAAAAATACAATTAAAGTCAGATTCCATCCCTTGGTTGTCTCCTGGCTGTTTAAAAGCTGATTATTGTCATTGTCTGTGAGAAAGCAATCATCCACTCGAGCTGGCTCTTTGCTGAAAACCTGTTTGGTTTTCTTTGCCCTGCACTGAAATCAAAGAAAATGTGCCAAGAATCATCAAAACACATTTCTGTGAATACTGGCATAAATTGAGATGAAATCTCTGTGTTTCAGGAATGTCCTGGATGTAATAAAAGCATTTGTGCTACAATTGCAGTTCACAAGGACATAAATAATATCTCAGCCACATCTAACTGTTCACCTTTATTTTTAAAAGGCATTGGCATAAAACCTGCCTTTCTGCCCCAGTTTTGTGTGTTAAAATATCCTGAAACCAGAGAGCACAGCAGAAAGTCCCCTGTCATCCCCCAGTGCTATAGATGATCACTGAGATGAACAGAATTCCAAACCCTCCCTCATTTTTCACTCTGTGCCCTGATACCAACAGAAACCCAGCGTGCTGATCAAGATACATGATTGCTAACAAGGCACAATCCTCTCTGCCAAATTAGATTCCAAATATAAAAGTTAAAAACTAGAGAGTCAGAAATAACCAAATATCCAAATATACAGCTAAAGCAATATGATTAATATTCCTTGTACAAAGTTATTTATTTAAATGTATTTATTTAAAATATTTAACCAGGAAATTACCATCAAGATTAAAAGAATTACACTTAGCCTACAGCAACAATATGCTAACGTTGCCAGCACTTAAAGGCTAATAATTTACATGAGGGACATATCTAAGCACAGCAGATATTAGCAAGGATGTATATTAGGGATGCTAGGAGGAGAATTCACCCACGTGTGATGGAAGTGAGGCAAAGAGGACAATTCAACTGCTGGAGCAAAGGCACTGATGGGGAATTCTCCAAACAGTGACTCCACCAGGATCACTGCCCATGGCAGGGGCTGGAACTGGGGGAGGTTTAAGGTCCCTTGCAGCCCAAACCATTCTGGGATTCTGGGATGCCATGAATGAAAATCCCTCTGGAGAGTGCCAAATGTCTCTGGAGGGGAAGGTGACACAGGGGGCAGCATTCTGACTGGGCACGTGGGACTTCATTCAATTCCATCTTGGAGAAAGGGTAATTCTAGCTTGGAAAAAGGCTAATTCCATCAGTGAAGAGTTTTTCCTTAGGGCAGTGTGTGCCCTCTGTGGCAGCCTCCAGGCTGGTCCCAGCGGGCAGGGGAGCACAGCAAACCCTTGGAGAGGCAGGGGAATGCTGGCAGGAGCTGCTGGTGCCCCTGGAAGGGGAGAGGGGCTCAGCTTGGGCTGGACTCAGTGCTCAGGGGAGAGCCAGGGGTTTCTGGCTGCTCTCTGCAGAAACCCTTCACTGCCACGCTGGCTGAAGGGTGAATCCATCTCCTCCAGCTCCTGGATCACACAGCTCACACTGCTGTAAGGGTTTGCTTTCTCCTCAGTGCTGAGGAGAGGAGGAAAAATTCAGTGTAGGTGTTCTTACATCAAGAGAAAGAAAGCCAACAGCCTTTTGCTAAGGCCCTGAATTATTTCTTTCCAGACACATCTGCAGTTGTCTGTCCCTGGCCTTGCAGCCACATCCTGAATCACCCAGGAATTCCCTCCTCTTTTCCATACACTGTCACTCTTTACCCTGGGAATGGCATCCTTCCCTTCCCAGGCACTGGAGTACAGACTGTGCTATTAGACAAAACACGTTTTAAATAAAAATATGCAGAGGTTCTCATCACACCCCTCTGTTCACCTCAGTTCTTAAACTAATATCCTGTTGAACTATAGCATTCTGCAATTTCATGTACAGACTGTGTCCTCTGGAAGATGAAATGTGTACTCTGTCATTGAATGCTGCTCTGCATCCTCTGGAAAATCCTTCAGTGACAATTCCTGTGCCTTAATATCAAAAGAGTGTCCATGCAGGGAAGTGAATATTTAAACATAATTTTTTCACCCAGAAATTTACAAAAGCTCAGCTCTGGCTCAGGAAATGCCTCAAGAACTGATGGCTTGGAAAATGCTCACAGGGACCCCACTGGCTGTGGTCCTGTCACTGTCCCCACGTTTTCACTGCTGTCCCTGCAGCAGTGTCCTCTACACATTAATACACAACACTAAAGCAATAATAAATGGTGAAGTCTTTGATAACAAATAGTTCAGACTCAATTGTGTCTCCACAGAGTTAATATTTTGAAATGATGTTTTTTTCCAAGTGGAAATTTTAGTCCATGAGAAGAAGGTGAAGGTTGTATGAGGCAGAGCAGAGAAAGGAATCCATTAATTTGTGTTACCAAATGCAATAATGTGATTTATGGACAGCAGGTAATGAAGGACTCTGAAGTCCTGTGGGCAAGAGAGTACTGATAGCCCAAAACTTTAAAAATACAATTCCCCTGGGATATTCCCTATAAATACTTCCATTTTCATAGAAGCAATAAATGTTCCTGTACCAAACACTTTTTACTGCCAGTCTCCAATGTTTGCATTTGACTTTCCAGCCACCACCCAAGTTTTTACTTCTCTGAGTGCAAATGGGATTCTCAGAACAGAAAGGTGGAACCTGGACTCTGTCTGTACTGTTTTCCTTTAAAAAATCATTTCAGGAGAAGGTAATAAATTTGACTTATCTCACTACTGAGAAGATCTCTGCTCCATTAAAGTTAAGCTGTGGAAGTGCCATTTGGCAGAGTTTTTCATAACCTGAATTGTGCCCTGAGTCATTTCATCCCTCCCACCCTGGGGCGTGATGAGCACACAACACAGCAGGCAAATCCCAACTTAAACAGAGATAAATTATTAAATAACACTTCTATAGGAGACCATTTTCTGAGAGTGCTTCCAAATGATATAAATCACTTATTCTAACAGCGCTTTTCCCCCTGCCAATTCTGGTTCCTCTGCATGTGTTCATATGGCCATAACACAATGCTACGTTCAGATGGGTTAAAAAATCCCATTTTTCAGCTCCTACAACAGGTAACACTAATTATGAAAAGAATTGATTTGGCATCTACATTTAACACATCTCTAAGCATAAAACTTAATTATCTTATCTGGGGATACTTGGCATTTATTAATAAATGCAATACAATTTATAATACATCATTCTGGACATGTTTCAGTCTACCTTTAAGAAAAATTTACCTATTTCAATCTTGTAAATTCTGCTTTATCTCCCAATGTCACCCAGCAGAATTGAGAGAGTTGTAAGAAATGGAGTAGGGAGCTCATAAGAACAAATTGGATTTCTAATTTAAAACTGGAATCAAACCCATTATTCAGTGCTATATTATTTTATTCTTTTGGAGAAGGGCAAAACCTTTCAGCTTCTAAGTTATATATAGTTTCCTACTTCCCCTCCCTACTGACAAATAGATTAGTTGAGGCAATTTCTCTCCATTAAAGGTTTTGCACCTGACACTGTAATGCAGCCACTGCTCGAGTTACCCTTCAGGGGAGCCCTTTTTAATCCAAGGTAACAGAAGGATTTGCATTTGTCACTTCAGCTGAGCACAGCCCTCATTGCTCCCTTCCCTTGTCCCCTCTGATCCTGCTCAGACAAGGAAACAAAACATCACTGGGGATTTTTTTTTGTTAGTAAAAGTTAATTTACAAATTTCTGCAAAAAAAAAAAAATTACAAGAGCTTTTGATGTAGAAATAAAAGGAAGAAAAATAAATTTATTTTGAGGACAAATTAAGGAAAATTCAGATTATATCATAATGACAGAATAAGGGCATGAAGTATGGACAGCTGAGCAGGAAAGAGGGACAGGAGACTTCCCAACACTAGGGGAGAAATTTGATTCTTTTAAGAGCTGCCCAAGTTCAGATTGGAACTGTAAGAGCCAAAGCCATAATATATTATATAATATACAGTGAGCCTGGAAAGAGCTGCTTTACTGACTTTACTGACTTTTTTTGCTTTAATGACTTACTTTAAAATGACTTTTTTGCTTTAATGACTTACTTAAAAAAGAACAGATTTTAAAATAAAAACCTGAGGCAGAGAGAATTAATGTAATTAATATAGAGATTCTAAAGATGTATCTGTTCTTCATGTAAGTATTGACACCAATGCTGGTATTTCCCCTCAGGGCATTTTGAATGCCCCAACTGTGCCAGCCCAGGCCACTGTGACACTCGCTTGCTTCTAAAAAAAGATTCTTATTAAGACTTCACCAGGAAAACATGGCATGAAGATTCCCTGCCAAAACCTTATTTCTTCAAAATTGTTTTTTCTTAATTCTGACTCAGAGTAGACATTTCTTTTCTGCTTGCTATCAGCCACAGAAGCCAAATTTTGGCTAGTGGCAGCTAGGAGCAAATAGTGGATTAATCATGATGGAAAATGTGTTTTTTCTTTAAGATGCACTTTGCAAGGTTTCCTTAAAATCAAGCAAACAAAAATAAAACACACAATTCTTTACCAAACCTTACATCAGAAAAAACCATAATGATTTTATCTGTGATTAATTCCATTATTAGTGGTTAGATAAATGGAAATGAGCATTTACCCACAGAAATCTTGTGTCCATAGAGACTTCAGCAGGGAGATCCCTCCTGGGCCAGTGAAATCCCTGCACTGGTGGCTCAGTAAATCTGCAAGCAGAAAATGTTCCCTGCTCTCCACTGGGCAGTTGAGCCATCAGCTGCTGATCCTCAGCCTGAGCTACTTTGGGCACTGCTCAGTTCTCCTCTCCCTGCTCAGAGCTGCCCCAGGTTCACACACAGAACACTCAGGGGTAATTCGTTCCCAATTGTTCCAGTACAAATTGGGCACTCAGGATCTTCATCCTTTTATGGCTCCCATCCATTGGGCAGTAGGGATAATATCTTACCTTTGCCTCCTATCTATGCCATAATTTTGTGTAGTATGTATGAATTAAAGCAATTATTACTCTAAACCCCCATTCTTAGAAACAGAGATCACAGAAGCCCTTGGCAGTTCCCCTGTAAGTCACAGTACAATTATGGGATTTCTTGATTGCAATTCATTTACTTTGCCCCAAAAGATCTGACTAAACCTTTTCTAGTTTCTCTGCAAAGATTCTCCAGATTCTTTCAAAGGGCAGGCCACGTTAAGAGCTGAAAAATGCTTTTGTCTCTCACTGAAATGCAAACTCCAAATTCTCACTGCCCACAGAGCTGGCTCCTGGTTTTGTCTCTGCCAGGCGAATCTCATTCCACTTGACAGGGAGGTATATATTCAATAACCATGTCAAGTTTCAATTCTACCTTTGCATTAAATTTGATTTTGTGTGATATTTATTAAATCACTGGATAAATTGCCCACACAGTACAATAACCAGGATTATGCCCCTCGTCTCTCAAACAAAGCAGATTACAGTATTGATTTAGATGAAGTAATAAGGGGAACAAGTTTTGCACACCCTAAAACGACTTGTGTGGGAGTGCAGTTATTGTAGGAGATGTCACAGCTATCCCACACTGCTCTGTTGTTTACCAGTGCTACTGTGAGATAAGTAAAAGCAGGTGTAAAAGGCATTGTAGTAGAAAAAAATGCAAATCTGTTACAGTAATTTCATCTACGTGTCAGAAAGAAAATACACATTTAAAACACTTGAAGCTTTTCTGGTATGTGCAAGGAACTGGGACGTGAACAAGAAAATTTCTTAGAAGAAAACTGCACACTCAGTTATTTTCTAATCATATTAATAGCTCTTCTTTGTACCTATTGCAGCTTGAAGTAGTTTCTTTTAAAAGATCATGAGCAGGATGGTGAATAAAAGTTCAGCTGAGTTCACCACAATGTAGATAATAAATTTATAGTGGCAGTATTATCCTGATACCAAACACATTGTGGTATTTAATGCCGAGTTGGACAACATCAAATTTTTTGACAATGAAGGCACAGGACAACCAAATGGCAGATAAAGAGCACAAAACCCGCAATTATTCACTGTTGCATCACTGAATTTCAGTGCAGTGCCTGGGAACTGAGCCCTGGGCAGGGCTGAGATGAGCACAGCCCTTTGCAGGGCACAAAGATCCCCTCAGAGCAGGATTAAAAACCCCCAGCTGCATCAGCCCCAGGAGATGGAGTCTCACATCCTGCCCCTGGGCACGAGGTAGAAATGCACAATGCTGTTCCAAGCCTCTTAAAGACAGAGAGGAGCTTTGGAGAAAAGAGCTAACAGGACACAGAGCCAGGGGAACGCTGGCAGAAGAAGCGCAGTTATGGGGGTTAGAGACACTTTTAAACACTCACAGGCCTAATTTTGAGCTCTGCCTTACTGAAAAAGATCCAAACCTTTACATCCCACCTCTCAGGAGAGGCCACTCTCTCCCTCTCACTGACACAAAGCAAATAGAAAATACACTTAGACAGAAAAAAAAAAAATATATATATATATAGCAGCAGGGGAATTTAAGCTCTGTAGCCCATGAACTCTAGATTTAATTCTTTGCTACCAAGACTTGGATCTTTGAAATCCCAAGGTGCAGTCTAAACCCTGCATTCTCATCCTCCTGTGTTGGGAATCTCAGCTACAAATGGGGTACAACTCAGTGCAAGTCCTGGGTCAGGAAGATTTAATTCTTACCTAATAATTGACAGCATCACAACTAAGAAGGGATTTCCAACTGCTTTGAGTCAATGGAGTTCTCTTTAGTCAATGAAACTTTAAATGCTGAACATTAACAGTCGGAGGAATTTTTTTTTTTTTTTTAAATAATATAATGTAAAATGGGAGTTAAGGCACCTTGGACTTCTGAAATAAGATTTGCAGCCTCAAGAAGAAGAGCAAAACAGGAGAGTTCCAGTAAGTTATTAGTGATTAGATCTTTCATTAAAAGGCACTTCTAGCAGGAAACAATCCATGGAAATAGCCCAGCCAAAGGTCAGCTAGATGCTCTGTGCTGAGAGACACCCATATTTTGATGGGATAACTGCAGTCCTTCAGAATGCAACATTCATTCAGCCTTGCTTCCAAACCTCTCCCAGTTTAAATTATCCCAACATGAAAATAAAATGTTTTATATCAATAGCAATAAGCCACAAGTCTTGAAAATGATGACAGTCAGACAGACATCAAGCCATAAATACTGAAAACAGCAAAACATTTTAGGAACAATAGAGAAAACAAATAAGCCCAAAAGCCCAGATTTTCCCAGGAATTGACCCAGAATCTCCAGGCAATCAACAGCAGCACAATGAACAGGATGGGTGATGAGATGATGGTTTGAAGATACAATTTCATGTATTAAACACACTGCAGTGGTGTTCCTTTCTCCCCATGCCCCTCAAGAACTGTCCAAGGGCTGCTCTGATTTTGCTGCAGGAGGGTGAAATCCTCGGGCAGAGCTCAGGCAGGAGCACAGGACTGGCAATGAAAACAGAGGGGCCTTTGGAGCTGCTGTCCCTCAAACCATGCTGCACGTGGGCAGCTGCACCAGCTGCCAGGGCTGGCCCCCAAATCCCTGGGACCTCATTTTATGCAAACTGAGCAAAATGAAATATTACCACCAAACACTAACAGATAACTCTACGAGTCAATTACAAAAGAAACACCTCCAAGGAAATTTCATCCATAAAGATTTCTGAGGAAAAAATAAGATCATTTCCGAGTGATAAACTTCACTGTTGTTATATTCTTTTGCTAATTGCTTTTGCTTTCTTGTAAATTGTTTTGATTTTTCAATTTCAATTAGTAGCCTCAGCAAGGTGTGAACTCAGGCAACCTTGCTATTCTGTTATTCTGCTCCAACAAGAACATTTCTACATTTTTATTTTGAGAATGCTACTGAGATTAATTACTGGATTATTTATCTGGAAGGCTGATGGAAGTGATATTTTTTTCCCCATATTGACACTGTGAAGGGTGTAAGTCCATTGAAATAGAAGGAGTGGAGCCTATTTCTACCAACTGAGAATCTATCCGTGTGAAGCAAAGCAAAATTTTCCCTCTGGGCTCTGTCTTTATTGGTAACTCAAACTAGTATCTAAAATCTATACTATAAGAGAAACATTCCCTAGGAATTTTTCATTGAAAAGATCTGTTCCTTCTGCTGAAAGATTCCTCTCCTTATGCCCATCCCAGTTAATGCCAACAAACCACACTCAGCTCGATCAATCTCAGAAAATAAATGTAGCATATCTCGGCATTAATGGTATGGATCAATAGAAGAAGCACATTATAAATCCAAGAAGAAAATAGAAATAAAGCTTAAATACCATTAAAATCCATAATGCCTTTCTTTTACAAGCCATTTATCAGGAGCAGCGGGTGTTGTAGCCCACATGAAAAATTCTACATGGGAAATTTTACAACAACGTGTGCACAACTTCAGGAAATCAAAGAAAAAAATTAAAAAATAAGTTTAAACAACAACTAGAATTTGAATCATTTTAACTAGAATTTTAATTAATTATCACTGTTTAATCTATCAATATTTCCTGCTTCATATTTGTAAGCAAGTTAAATGGATTTGGAGAGGCAGAAATATTAACAACTCCTGAATTCTCCTACTGAAAGACATGACAACTGTGAGCAAATCTCAACCTTTATCTTCAATGAACTGTCTTTAATGGTATCAGGTAATTTCAACTTTGATCAAAAAAATCAAACCCCTGTGCTGACAAGAGCAATTTTTAGCTGTAATAGTGATGAGGGCAGACCACAGCTCTTGGTTTTGAGATTAAACCACGACTGAACACAAGCCTTGCAGCAATCCAGCTTCTGCTCACCTTCCAGTTTTACATCAAATCCTTTCAACCCTCAAATGAACAGGTATTCCTTCCACCTTCCTGTATAAATGCAGGAAAGGACAGTGCTCTGTACTGAATGATCCCTCCTAAACCCTTTTTGATTTTGATATACTGATTTATATTCTAATACCCGCGATTTTGATATACTGATTTATATTCTAATACCCGCTGTCATATGGGGTTGGTCTCAGGTATTGAGTAGCAATTTCTGAAACACATTCAAAAGTGACACCTCAAACAAGTAAACAATCCACTTTTCATACCCAGACATTTCATCCTGTAAACAAGAGAAGACACTTTCACCAAAATAATCTGCAATTTGCATCAAGAACACACAGGATCAAAAGGGTACTTACATGAGATTTTGCTGAGGCCAAGGCAAGAGAGAGCAAGTTCCTCCAGTCAAACTGCACTTTTTTGATTTATCTAGAAGCCTCTGGCCCGGAAGTTGAGGACAAGATGGAACAATTTTAGTTCTGATAACATTCTTCCTGTGACCTGTGGCTTCAACTAAGTAATTACAGTGGCCTTGACAAATATGAGTTAAGCAGTGTTGCCATGCCAACACACGTCCTTCTCCTTTCAAATATTTTACTGCTCCAGACACTCTGAGCTTGGAACACACTTCCACCAGTCAGACTCCTATAGGAGTCCATATTAGACTTCTTCTATTATAGATTTCTATTCTATTAATAGAATTAATTAATTAATAGAATAGAAATCTATAATAGAAGAAGTCTAATATGGACTCCTGTAGAATAGAAATCCATGATATTCTATTATAGATTTCTATTCTATTCTATTCATCTTCTATTATAGATTTCTTTCTATAGAAGAAATTCTGACCTCAAAATTATGTTAAATGCTATGGATTTCACTTCATAGGATCAAGTATAAGCATTAATCATCAATGTATCTCCACTTCTCATAAAGTCCTTTCCTGAGGAAGAATAGCATGAAGTAGCAATTGTGATCAGCATTGCTGGTATTCAGCAATATAAAATATCCTTGTGTACTGATATTCCAGCTGGAGAAAAGTCTTTCATTTTTCTGGTCAAAACATATCAATATTGCTTAACTGATACAAAAGGAGTTTGTACTCAGATGATCTTTTTTCAGATGAAAAATGAAAAACATGTGGAGGTTTTAAATTCTGGATTAAATTTTGCCAGAGTAGCCTTGCAGCCAGTTTTAGGAATAAGAGAGAGGAAAACAGCAAGAGTCCAATGCATGTAACCCAAACCTTGTGTAGCAAAACTGGATGTAAAGAGGAATTCCACACCAAAAAAAAACCATCAAGCTTCAGAGCATTTTAATATATGGGAAATTAAACAATGCAGAATTTATCATACTAAAGAGGAAAGTATCAATATCCTAATTGTCCCAGGACACTATTGATTTTCTGTACCCTGTGCTCATGCCACAAGTGAAGCTGTTGACCTCAGGACCTAGAGGTGAAGTGGGAGGTATTGGACTATTTGTACTTATTTTAACTCCATACAATTTGCACAATCATCATAACACAATTAATGATATTTTTAGAGAGTTAAGACTTCAGCTGAGATAATAATAAAATTTCAGCTTCAAGCATGAATTGTGTTTCCTTTTTTTTCCATTACAGGATTCTGCCTGTGAAATTGATGGAGGATCCCTGCAACACATTCCATAACTTGGATGCAACAAATTGATAGCACCAGCAAAGGCTATTGATTATTAAAAACCCTCTTAGATAAGCAGAAACTTCAAGCACATATTTTACACAATATGTAGTATAATGTGAGCCTGATCTGCATTTTTAGTCCTTTCCTGTTTTTTATTTATTTATTTATTTATAAAATATCAGCAGGATAGAATTACAGCAGCATAGCCAGCATGAGCTGTTGTTTTGGGAAAATGTTACTTCCTGCAGCTGCATTTGCAGTGCTTTTCCCAGCACCACCAATCATGAAAGGACAACTTTGAAAACAGTTTTTGCAGTCTAAAAATAGATCCTTCTGGATTAGTATTCACCTATACATGTAAATAAGTCAGTCTGATTTTCAGGCAGGCTTTAAGGGAAATGAGATTAACATCATATGAAAATAATTCAATTATTCACAAGAAGATGCAATTATCATACAATCAGTGTTCGGGAATCCAAATAAATCAGCATCTTCATATTTATATTTAAACAAAGAAATCCATCTGCCAATGATAGAAGATTCAAAGACAATTAATTTATTATAGAACAAAAGACGTTGTTCTGACGATTTAAAAATCAGGTACAAGGAAAGCAACAGAACTGATAATGACTCTAATGCATGCTTTGATTGCTGGAGATGGAAATTGCATTAGAGAAGCCAAACAGAGCTAAGTGACAGCTTGTTCTACATGCTGGGGACCCACGGGGAGCCAGGCTTGTGTCTGCTGGGATTGTTTGATCTCTGGTGGGTTCTAAATTAACCCTTTCTGTACAGGTGCAGGGCTGGAGCTCAGCCAGCTCTCAGCAGCCCTGTCCTGTGGAGATCCTCTGCTTGAAACTACAGATTTCTGTCACCTGCAGGGAAAACAGGACCTCTCTCCTCTGCCCAGCTGCTGCTCACTAAACCTGTGGGAATCTGATAGACCTAAGGCTGTTGATGCTTTTGAGATAGTCATCTGTGGACTAAAATGTGAGGGGTGGATGCAGAAACACACAGGTACCACAAAAACCCCAAAACCAATCAACCAACCAAGGAACCAACCAACCAACCAAGGAACCAACCAACCAACCAAGGAACCATTCCACCAACTAACCAATCAACCAACCAACCAACCAAGGAACCAACCGACCAACCAAGGAACCATTCAACCAACTAACCAATCAACCAATCAACCAACCAACCAACCAACCAACCATTCAACCAACCAATAATGGAATCAACCAACTAACCAACCAAGGAACCATTCAACCAACTAACCAATCAACCAACCAACCAACCATTCAACCAATTAACCAATCAACCAACCAATAATGGAATCAACCAACTAACCACAGTTCAACCAACTAACCAACCAAGGAACCATTCAACCAACTAACCAACCAACCAAGGAATCAACCAACTAACCAACCAACCAACCAAGGAACCATTCAACCAACTAACCAACCAAGCAACCAATCCAGTCAAATCAATTTTTGGTGGAATAACCAGGTTAAAGTATATAAACAGTTATGGGTTTTGGATGTATTAATTAGATTTGGTAACTGTGAATAAGACAATATTTGTTCTCCAAGGCTACCCATAGACACTGGATATTTATGAATTCTTGAAAGGCAGATAAAGACATCAGAAGAGTGACAGTTTGGGGCCTGGAGGCTTTACAGCCAGCCAAGTATGTAATGTACATTATTCCATTGTGAAGTATGGCCAGTGCCATCTTCACATCACTGAGCTAACTGGATTAACAGCCCAGCAATCACAAACCACGTTTGTTAGATGTAATTCTCACCACCTATGAAAACTGCACATCTACCAGTCAAAACAATAGATCAAGTTAATCCAATTTAAAAAAAAGTTAAACTAGATTAGTCCAATGGGTTTTACTCTGATTTTTTAATTAGACCTTCTCTTAGCTTTCAGCAGTACCAGTCACCAAGCAAAAGTTAAAAACTTCTGCACATATTTTCCACACCAGAGCCTACAGAAGCCATCTAGCAGTCAGACACGCCAAGTTTCTTCCCTTCTTTCTTTAAATTTGAAATGCTAATGTTAATTTTTAGTCCATATTTTCTGTGTAATTTCAATGAAAGCTTAAAATATTTGTTGTTCCAATAATGAAATAGAAATTATGAAAACTACTGTAGTTTTTCATGGTGTTCTTTAGAAAATATTTAGCATTTTTTGGTCTCCAACAGTCTGATATTTCCAATGGCAATTTTCCTGACATCTCTGTATTTCTTTGGGACTGATGTTTGCCCTGAATATTATTAAAACACTTATTAATCAGTCCGAAATGCTGAACTAATTCCAGTTAGTGCAAGACAGACGAAAAAAGGCATTTTGCAGGCAACTGGGAGACAACTCTGGGCACGCAGCTTTTTTCAGCCAGCTGAGTCTGACACCAGGGTATTTCACTGGATTCTCCTGAGAGAAAAAGAGCCAGCTGTGCTTCTCCTACTGCACATTCTGCCAGATGATCCAAAGGCCTGGCAATTCCAGGGAGACTGGAGCCTTTCTTTTCCTTGACTGTGGAGTGCTAAAATGGTGCCATGCTTGTTCCAGCACGAGGTGTATCTTATTATTGCCACTTATTTATTATTTATTATTAGGAAACAATTGAAAAGCAATTAGAGAGTTAGAACGTTCCCATGATTTTGTTTGGTTTTCTCTTCTTTCCTCTATTCTAAATAGTGATTAGAAATGAAAAAGAAGCAGGGAGTTCTACTGGCTTCACCACTACAGTATTGCTGAACAGAAGGAACAGACTCCACTCTTCCTCCCTAAAATTTTTCTTATTAAAACCACCAGACAAAAAGAACATAGAGTCTTTGGTAATCAGGACAATACCCATCCCAATTTTCAGCCTTCACTTGCTGTCCTAAAAATAGGTGAGCTTGAGGCCATTCCTTCCAAAGGGTAAACTGATTTTATGCTCATATTTCACAGATAAACCGGAGGGGCAACAAATGTTCGGATAAAGTCAAATAAGGAAAAAAATCCTGTCAAAGGAGGATTTTAAATGAAAAGAAATTAAGTCAATTCAAACTTGCCATCAGAACCTAAATGAAAAAACAGCTTTGGAGCACCTGCTTGAGAAGAAATCTCAGTTTCTTATGAAATGTTGATCAAAGTGCTGTTGATGGCAGGGCTTTCCTGTCCCCTGAGCCCTCAGGGTGATCCTGCAGGCAGTGAGGGGAGCAGGCTGTGCCTGCGCTGACCTGAGCTCACATTTACTCACATTTACTATTTCTGCACACACTGCCCTGGGTGGGCTGTTGATGCATGCTTTTCTTGTTATCTTACACAGAGTCTTTCCACCCTGCAGGGATCTTTGAGGCCTGCAGAAGAGACTGATAGCTCCATGCCCCATTTTCCTAGGTGAGTTACCAACTTAGGGACTTATTCCCTCTCTGGCTTGGAGATTATTTAAATATTTTATACAAATGTAATTGCTGGCTCCAGCTATAAAAATTCAGAAAAATCCATTTGAAATTACAACTTCTTTAACTGGGTAGTAGAATATACACCTAAGAATCCCCTCTGCAGCTAGTTCAGAGAGGGGATTTGGACAAGGATTTTGACAGACAGTGACTCGGTATCCTCCTGTGAACTGGGCTTGGGTCTCTCACATCTTGGTGAGAGCTGCTGATCTCCCAGGGAAATTCTAGCAATGATGTGTCTAAAACAAAAAGAAGCTTTCAGAAAGCTGCTTTTCTGAACAATTTCAGAAATTGTTCAGTGATTTTGGCCCAGATAGTTTTGAGGCAATGGAAGGTTGGACTGAAATTTGAAATGTTTCTTCTCAGTTTTAGAAAAAAAGAAAGATCTTTGAGTTAGCTTGTCGCTCTAAAGAATCACAGGTTATCCTAACAGAACTGGGCAACTTTCTCTAATTCCCTTGTATTCTATCTGCAGCTGCATTCAGGCACCTGATTCATTCCCTTTCTATCCTTACACCTCAGCCTTGACACCAAAGAATGTGTATAAGAAAATACTGCTGGAAAATAACCCAATGATACCTATTAACAAACCAGGCAATTAAACCCAGATGGTTAAGCACCAAATTTTCAGCAGACCCCAAGCAATGTTCCAGAGGAATAACAAAAATAAACATCTGAATGTAAAACTGTGAAACATATGCTCACATTAATATTAAAGCAGCACCACTGGTGTGTGTATGTGTATTTATATAAATACATGAGTGGGGGTACTGCTGATATCCTGATTTATATGTTGATTATAGGAATGGACTTGCAGGCTATTCTGATGTAGTGAAGTCAAACATTCCCTTACCTGCTCTGGCTTGAGGAGCCATATGTTTTCATTTCCAGTCCACTGAGAACCTCCAAGTTCCATATGCACGATGCAAATGTGAATTTACATTTGTAAATTGAGCAAGCACACACTTGTGTAACTTAAAGCAACATATCAGAAGTCTAGAATTTCATTATTCAGAGCAGAACTGCAGGAGTTACAGCCATGAAGAGGAGGCCTGGTCTCAGTCAGTGGCCACAGGTGGATGTGGGAGAGCTGCAGAAGCTCCAGTGTGTATGTGGCCGGAATTATGGTGTGTCTCACAAGAAACATGGACTCAAATGTCACCTCCAGCCAGCTATGGGCACTGAGAAGGGGGTTTGCTTGTTCCAAGGAGATCTTTTGCTAAGATCATGATGTTTTCTCTCTCAATTCCCTTCAGCTCCATGTGAAAGCAAGATCCAACATATGCTGTGTGCATCCTGTGCCTGCCTGCACACCCCTGCATGTCACTTTGAGTTATCCCAGAGCCTCCTGAGCACTGGGGGAGCAGAGCTTCATTGGGCTGGAAATTCATGCTTCAGCAAATGCATTGTCAATTTGGTGACCATCTGTAACTCACAGGAGTCTTGTTTTATGCTGTGGCAATGAAAACGGCAGGGTCTGGATTTCAGAGCAGAGCCAGGGATGTTCTGGAAGCCCTGCAGCTCATGGGTTTATAAAGCGCAAGGATGAAGTGCTGGATGAGCTGTCTCACTTCAGGTGAGCACATCCCCACACAGCTCCCACCCCAGAGACATTTACACCTGCAGGTGAATATTGCAGACCAGCACAAGGAGTAAGAGGAGCAAACTTCTAGGAGTTCCAGGATGAAGCATTAATTACCTTCAGATTGCTCTGGAGAAAACCAAATTTTCAGTGGTGGTCAGTTAACAGCCAGAGACACAATTTGCCTGGGTTGTTTCCTCTGAGTGCAGATGAAATGTGCACGTGTAGCTGAGCAATATACTCAACAAACAATTAATTATGTCATAAGGAATTTCAGCTTTACAAGTAAAACTTTCAAGGAGCAATTAGGGATGAGTGAAAATGGTATTTTTCAGTTGAAAAGCATTTCCAGCATTATTCATAGATTTTCTCTCCAGCATTCAGGACATGGACATCCCTGAGCAGCCAGCACTGCTGGTGGTTCACTGCAACACAGAAAACTCAGGCAAGCATGACCACCTTATCAGGGGCAATTTAGGAACTGAATTGTTGGCCATTGTTCCCTTTATTAACAGCAACAGCCATCCTCGTTGTCTCATTGAAACAGAATTTACAAGGAGACAAAAAGAAGCAGTTCACCTAAGCCCTTCCTAAAACAACTCCAGAACAATTTTCTTCCTCCCTGCTCTCTCTAATCCCCGATGAGGAGATGGTGCAATATTAGTGAATTACATTCATTATTCACCTGTCATCCTGATAAATGATTTTTCAATAGGGGAACCCACATAATACATCTTTACTACAGTGAATTAGGGAAACCCAGAACAAAGCAGTGTCTCCTCAGCTGCATTTGCATAACCCGGGGAAGTATCTTCTCCTAAATCATTTCGGTTCCCTTTCTTGTTTGTTTTCTTATAGCAAGATTTGAACACTGGCATTTGAGAGGGATGCTAATGAATTCCCAGAAGATTAAAATAAAGCTACAGTAAACAGAGTTACCTTTCAGTCACTTCTCTAATGCTTACATCTGTGTGCAGAAAGGACCTGAATGGAAATCATTTCCCTCCTCCTCCACAGGTTACTGTGTTGATTTTGGAGGGTTTGTGCTGATCTCACTGTAGAGGTACTGGTAAAACACAAAACAAACCTAGAGAAATTCCAGAAGCACTTGGGGAAAATCCCATGCTGGAATCTAACAGCAGTTTGTCTTTTATCATTTAGAACCACAGAATGGTTTGGGTTGGAAGGGGCCTTAAAGATCCTCTCATTCCAGCTCCCCTGCCATGGCAGGGACACTTCCACTGTCCCAGGTGCTCCCAGCCCTGTCCAGCCTGGCCTTGGGCACTGCCAGGGATCCAGGGGCAGCCACAGCTGCTCTGGGCACCTGTGCCAGGGCCTGCCCACCCTGACAGGGAACAATTCCTTCCTGATATTTAATCTAAACCTGTCAGTTTGAGGCCATTCCCTGTGTCCTGTTCCTCCATGCCCTGTCCCCAGTCCCTCTCCAGCTCTCCTGGATGCCCTTCAGGCCCTGGAAGGTCTCTGAGCTCTGCCTGGAGTTTCTCCTCTCCAGGTGAGCATCCCCAGCTCTCCAGCCTGGCTCAGAGCAGGACCTTGTTGAACTTCCCAAGGTTTCCACATCCCCCCTCTCCAGCCTGTCCTGGCTGAGAGCCCATGAGAACAAACCATTGTGGACTGTTCAAAGCTCCTCCATAGGACAAAACATTCTGCTCTAAAAACTAAACTTAAAAAATACATTCCCCTTCAAAATCTGCTTCTGCTCCCCCCTGAGATGAGCTTCTTTTTAGGCTTCAGGTTTCCTAGCATTGGTTGTCTGAGAAAAAGACACCACTCTTAGGGTATTCCTATTAATCCTCATGTCCTGAGCACAGGCACAGAAAATGCCCCATTCAGAGGGGTGGAGGGACAGTGGAACACTTCCAAGGAAATTCAAGGAAATGCTCATTTTGTAACCTGCTTAGCTTAGATAAACAGAGCTCTGTGTCTGGATCAGTGCCATGCTGCCCAAATTTACAGCATTTATACATATCTAAATTATAGAATTGCTTTTAGCTGTTTTGCAGCAAACTGCTTAGAAACTTGGAAATTTTGACTGTTATTTGTTGCAGCAGGGCAATCTTATAAACCTTATCAGTCTGTAGATAGGATCTTGTGAAAATTTGCCATATCTTCTGCTATTTGTACAGCATTTTAAATCTTTTTATTCAAATAGAACTATTTTACTGAAGCAGGCTTAAAACTTTCTTAATCAGGTTTAAAACTTTCTTAATCAGGTTTTCTAACCTTATTTTTCTTTAATTTTTTCAAACTTTAAAGTGCTTAGGCTAAGTCACACTTATTCAGTCAGGATCCTGGTCTGGCTAACCACTGTCACCAGAAAATATTTCATCCACAAACAAGTAATTTGTAAGATCCTAAACTGGACTTAAACAGTTTTCTTTTCTGTTGTGGAGACCTGCACTGTGATATTGGGTTCTGCATGAAAGATCTGGAAATTAATTTTAAATTATTTTCACACTCCCTGGATTTAAGAACTTCAATCAGACTGGCATTAGGCTCAAGTACAACTAAATAGCCTAATAAATGACTTTTGCTGGTATTAGTAGATGGCAGAGGGCTCTGCAGCCTGCTCAGTCCTAAGCACTGTGATGCCACACACAGTAGAGACAAATATTCAATGCCACACATTCAAAGGATGCATTCAAAGGATTTGATTTGGATGCAACCTTAAGTTTGTAAGCATTGATGTTTATCACAGAACTCTTCTATTCACTTAAGGGACATTTATTCACTGTTTCTTCAGGGTGTACAGGAGGTCCAGTTCCCTTTATTCAAGGGGAAAACTCCATTAAAACAAAAAAACCCCTGTCACTTGTAGAAGGTACAAATCTGGTTCAGCAGTTGTTGAAATTAAGCAAATACTTGATTTTAAAGCTATCCTCAGTTTGGAATTGTAAAGTGTTGGGAGAATGCTGAGGAAAGGGAACAAACCTGATTTTATTCTGCTTTAGCTACAAGACCACAGTCTACAGCAATTAATAAAAAAATTCCTGTACAGCTCTATTTTTAAAAGCTAGTATTAATGCTGTTATTTCTACTGACAATAACAGTGAGAAATCCTTGTGCAAATGAAAAACAGGATTTTCAAACAATTTCTCCTCCCCAGCTCTCATTTATATAATGCAAGAGAAACAAGTGAAAGGGAGGAAGATAAAGCAGATGCATCTTTCTACACCACATTTTAGAGCTGAACTTGTAGGATTGTAGCACACAAACCACTTCCAGCAGCACTCCATCAGTGTGATAAATGCTGCCATTCCATCACACGCAGCTTTGACACTCACAAAAATCAGTTCTGAGCTCCCCTCACTGGAAAGGTGAGCCTGGTGTGAGAGCAGAGGAAAATCAAAGCTACAGAACAGCACTTTCCTGTACAAAAATTAGCATTTCTTCCTGGCATTGGCAGCACTGCTGAGACCTGTAAATTATTCAACATCTACAATCAACATGCCAAATTTCAGTGGAAACCTTGGTGCTTTTGTAAGTAAATTTTTATCTTACCTGATCATGTTTGATGTGTGATTGACTGAGGTGTTTCACAAAGGCATCTCTGCAGCTTGATTGGGAACGCTGCACTTGTGCTTCCTCAAGGAAAAATTAGCTACTTGCATTTGAAATTCATGTCATAAATTCCCCAGCATTCAGGTTTGCCATCTCTCTTATAGCCTCATTCTATCTCTGGAATCTCTGGCTTTGATGAAGACAGGAGAAACTCCAAGGAGCTACAAGCAGATCTGACAGGACCAGCCATTTATTAACTTTAATAAAAGTTATCTTGATCCACAAGGCTCAGACATTTAATTAAAGTAAATGGAAAAGATGCAGTAAAAAATCAGAGTAAAATATAATATTAGATCAGCCTAAGGAAATTCAAGAGAAAACAGAGGGCACTGATAAAATACCTGATGGATGGGGAAGGATATGATAGTTCAAGGAGAGGGAATGCCATGCAGTATTGTCCCAGCTGGAGTGAAGGCAGAGCACACAGCTGCTGGCTACCTCATTTACATGCACAATGCTGCCTGGAATGCCACAATGCAAGAGAAGAAAAGGCCTGAGATCAATTATTGAAGGGCTGGAGATGCTGCTCACACCTTCCCTGCTCTGACTCTGGGTTTGCACACATCCATCCTCCCACCAGTTTAAACCAGCAGCTCAGGAAGGAGTGCCAGTCTGGGGTAGCAGTGATGCCTTGGGACTGGAGCTTTTCTATTTTCATGTATTTGTGATCCTGCAGTTCTTTAGTGTGTAACTCTAAACTCCATGTGCAGTGTGAGCTGCTGCTTTCCCATTCTGGGCAGACACAACAATTCCTCTCCAGGCCTGGCAGTCAAGGACACCTCACTGCCTCAGGCCCCAGAGATGCAAACAAAAGTGAGTTGGGGGAGCAAACTTGGGGTAAATGCCTTCATTACCTGGAGCTGGAATTGGAAGATTAACCCCCAAAATGCAAATGGACTGAACTTCTAAAAGTGTGCAAACCCATCATCCATTTTTGGGTGTAGCCCCTGGGGGGCTTTGTCTGCCCCAAATGTACCTGAAGGCCCTTCAATAAATGGAAATGCTTTTTATTCTCTTAATTCTGTCTGGCCCCTGTTTTTAGGTAGCCCCAAAAGGCATCAGCAACACAAAGCTCCTGCAGGCTGCAGCTCTCAGCCAGGAGTTGGAATAAGCAGCTGGGGAAGGAGTTTCAGGATTTTTTACCCCTTCAGCACAAATTGGACACAGGTGGCTCCAGAAGCACTGGAGCAGCGTCGCTCTCCCCACTCCAAGCCTGGCTGTTATTCCACTGAGACATTCTCATTGTTGTGATTGGCTTGTCAAGCCTTCACATTCCTAATTTCTCACTTTTATGACTAGATCTTTGCTATAATACTAAGAACAGTGCAGGGAGTGAGTGAAGGACTGACAGTCTTTCATTTTTTGAGACACAAAATAAGTCTTTCCTGTCTACAAGTCAATCCTGTTTTATTCTTAGCTCCTCTGGAGCACACTTCCTCAGACAAGAACTAAACTCTTTTGTCAAAGACATAAATACTGCAGCAACATTGTTCAAACCCTTCCTTCTTGGGTTGTGGTAGCAGATTGCAATTTGCCTGGTAGGATTAAAGTTCTAAAAGTTTTTGTTTAAAAAGTTGCCATTGAGTAAAAAAAAAAATAAATTAAAAATCTATAATTTAAATCCCATAGAATTCCTGGTATTCTCCTGAGGCAATTAATAATCCAAACATAAGCAACAGCTACTATGTAATATTTTCAGTCAACATCAAGTGAGATTAAGAAGATATTTCTTAAAACAGTGAAATAGAAAATTACATTTTACATTGGAGTTTGATTAATGATAAAGAAGAAATATTTTATATTCCCTGCACAAAACAGGCTGAAACACAAATATTAATACTATCTAAGACTTCAGTGTGGCTAAATAATTCATAAAAGTTAATTGAATTTTGTTGGTTGGAAAGGGGATAAGATTGATTCAGCAGTGAGACAGATGAGATAATCCCCCTCAGCCTCTGATACGAGGATTGCCCTTTTCTAGGACCTCCTCCAATTTGTTCCCTAATTACACAGGGATCAGTCAGCAAACAGCTCCTGGGGACTCCTAACAGCTGCTGACCCCAGAATTCCCTCCAGTGTATCACAGCACCAATTGCAAGGGTTAATTTGTACATGTTTAGTGCTAGGTACTTATTCTCAGGTAAATATTTTCCTGACCCCTCCAATCACCAAGAGCTGTTTAAAATTTTCCTTATGTTTGCATACTCCAGTTATTTTGCATTGTCCACTTGCATATTAATCTATAATTGACTTTACCTTGCAACACAGCATTCCAGAAACACAAATGCATGCAAATTTAAAGAAATCTGATGAGCAGATCAAATAATGCTCAGTGAGCTGAGAAATCAAAACTTTCCCCAGTCTCAAAACCTAAGAAGAAAGAAAATTTGTGTCACTGATGTGAAGAATTTACCCCAATGCTGGTGGCAGTACCTCCCACCACTCAGACTATGACAGAGGTATAAAAGCAACTTAGCAGAACTTCCATGCACAATTTCAATGCCATTGATGAAATAAAAACTCTGATTTACAGGAAGAAACTGTAGCAGTGAGAGTTGTTGAGGAAGAACAGAAAATTACAGTCTGGAAACTGTGATTATTTAAACTATCTCATCTACAGATTAAGGAAATTTATTTTGGTCCTCTCTTACCTAAATCCCCAGCTCAAATCCTAAACTGTAGTCACTCATTCACTTGGTGAAATACTGTAGCCTGGTGAACACTCTAAACCCAGAATATTAAAAAGGTCAAAATAATATTAAATGTGGGGCTTTGCAAAATGAAAGAAAAGTCTTTCCAAGCAGTGCCTGGGCTGAGCTCCCAGAGCAAGGCAGAGGAATTCCAGCTGGAAACGCTTTGCACCCAGGGGATTGTGCTCAGGGGAGTGCTGGTACCACACACTCATAACAAAATTTAGTGAGAAGTGGCTAAATATTCATTCATATCAGAAAAGATTACAGCAGCAACACGAAAGGGAGACTGCTGTGAGAAACATCAATCCTCCTTCTGTGCAAATGGCCAGGAGTAAAAGAGGAGAGTGTCGCTCTAGGACACGAAACAACACGACATGGACTCGCTGTTCCTTCCAAGGTAAAAAAGAGAGCTTTTGTTTTCTGACTCCAACATTTATAGACTTCCAAAAGTGACAGTGGATTGGAGGGTGACAGTGCCACCTCTCCAGTGACACTGGACAAACCAACAATCCATCAAGTTTCTCCTCCTCCATAAAAGAATGCAAAACAATAAGTTATTTACATAAAGTGTGTGAGAAAGTTCGTCACAAGAATGTAAACATCAGAAGGCTTAGAAAAACCTAAAAAATCAGGGTGACAGGAGAGCATCAATGAGGCACGCTGGGAGTCCCAGTTCCTGGGGAGTCACTCAGGGGGTGGAACAGGGTTCCTGCACCAACACTCAGGGAGCATCCCCAGGCCATGTGCCTGCCAGGAGTGTGCAATTTGGGGTTCTTTCAGCAACCCTGCTGCAGCAGACAGGCACACAAACACAAGCCTGCAGCCACTGGCTCTGCACAGGCTGCCCAGGCTGATTCTGAGAGCCCTCCTGCAGCCCTGAGCCAGCAGCACCACACCAGGGCAGCTTTAGGAGTGCCAGTTACAGATATTTTCAGCAAAGCAGCACCGGCTTCTTCACCCAAAATTTCTGAAATATGAACACATTGAACATAACATGTTTATTTTATTATCTGTTTAAAAAGCTCCTGAAAGGACAGAAGAACAAATTGACTGGTACAAAGATGGAAGTTGGCAGAGTGACAGGGACTCTGCTAATTCACATGGGAGGCTTTTCTATTTCAAAAACTGTGGCCAGAATCAAGCAAATAATATATAGCTATTATATATTATTATACCATTAATAACAATTATATTGTATAATGTAATTAACACATTATATATATTTATATGATAATTAATATATCTAATTAATTATGTAGCTATGATTAATATCTATCTGATTGCAGGTTCTTACCATGGAAGAGTTAAATCTTATTAGATCTGTGTCTCACTCATCCTGTGCTTTTAAACCACAGTAGAGCAACTACACAAAACAAAGACTTCAGGCTGTTTCCAAGGTGATAAATCAAGAGGCAATATTACATGTGGCAATAAGTTCACATTGCAGTTATTCAAGCACTAAAATCTTCTTTGCTAGAGGATCTGCAAACCCCTTCCCTCTCATGCCCCCCCTCCCTCTCTATTTTTTTTCCAAATGAAGGATTATGCAGGGTAAGAAAACACAGGTAGATATTTGCACTGGCAAGAGTAGAAGAGGCACCTAAGTGCACAGACAAACCCCTTTTTTTCTTTTTTTACTCAAAAGTACTTTTTATACTGCTTTTTTTTTTTCTTTTCTTTTCTGGCTGCTTATGTCCTGAGCAATTGCTTTCATGAGCACAAAGTGCTGTTTTTAGTGGAAGTCTGGAGGGGTCTGCACAAGAACATTAAGCAGGGTTGTGACCCAAGAGAGTGAAGCTTTGATCCAGTAATGAGATCATCAGAAATACTCCCAGCAGTGCTGCAGATGTGCTGTACAATAAAACAGAACTAACTACAGCATCAAGAAATGCAGATCTAGAACAGCCACACAGAGTAACTGGGGAACAGAAGGGTGAGGAAATAAAGGCTGCAAAATGATGTTCACTCCAAGGACTAAATGATTATTGCAATTTCAACTCCAAAAATACGAACTGCATAAGTCATTTGCATTACAAATACTATCTTGATATCTATGCAGTACAAAACACAGATTAGAAGGAAAAATGAAGCTTTCAAAATCTGGGAAGATTAGATGGGATCTAATCACCTATGAAATACTTCACTGAACTATATCATGAGGGAAATACAGGTCATTTTTAGCAGAGAACATATTAGTTTCACTCTTAGTTAAAGTCATCAGGCAGCAGGTGAATTCTGCTACACTTCTTGTTTCCACAGTAGGAGGATTTTCAGGCCTCTAAATTGTCTTAAGGATAGAGAAGGGGCTGTCAATACAGTGACTTTTCCCACTGGGACAGTGGAACTGCATTTATCTGTGGAGCAGTTCAGCAGTGGCAGCTCCTGTGCCCAGCAACAGTTGGTGATCAGATACTGGGACCTGATTATCCCGAGCTGCAGCTCGCTCAAGAGAGGCTCCTCATCTGTGTCACCTCATCAGTCATCACTTCATGAGAACTGTTACTCCTCTTTAAATGTTCAGCATGGACAGAGACAAATTCTGACATTAGCATAATGAAGTCTAATATCTCAATAAAGGGCAGGAGTCAACAACTGCCATGAGCCACGTCCTGTACTCAGCCAGTCCTTTCAGATTCCCAGGGGAGACACAGTCAAACTATTAAAGGACTCAGAGGTGTTTCAAAGGTGTTTAAATTCAAATATACAAGTGACACAGAGTAATTTAGGTTGCTTTGAAGCCAGGATCTGACTATTGCTTTCTGCCAATTGCTAGTCAGCAGTTCTGCCTCTGATTTTATCTGAAAACTATAAAGAAAGAAGATTTCAAACCTCAGTTACTCAGAGCTGCTCCCCCTGCACTGTGTGCCAGACAAGCCTTGTCAGACACACCTGTGTTTTACTAGTGTACAGCATCATCTGCTTTATCCTTAGCCCAGATCTTTAAAGACACTTTAATTAGTGTAGTTTAAGGAAGATTCATCTGTTCTAAAATTTATACCTGAGCTGCTTGCATCACAGGCTGTCCATAGCTATTGAGGCTTTTAAAAGAGTTGTAACATGTTTCCTATTGTCTGAATACAAAAGAATAAATGGTTATGTTAGAAACACTAATATTTATGAACACAGAAGTTTGATGCACATAATAAAAAGTAGTAATGCATGAAATACCAGCAGTTAATGCAGACTTCTTTTTAGGGGTGAAAAAAATAAGGCAGTCACATGCAGACATACATTCAGCAACACTCCAGAAAAGTTCAGTGTGACATGTCTCTGCTGCTCTGCACAGTGAAAGATCACTCACCAAGCACAGGGAAAGGGGCAGAAGGAAATGTGGCCACAAAACTGTCCCTAAACCAGCTTGGACACACTCCAGTGTCCAGTACCCAGGCTGAAACAGCTCCAGTTCTGAAATCCAGACCATTAACAGAGAAATAGACTCAATTAGCAATTGATGCTGCTTCTCCTCATTTTCCAGCCATGCTGCAGCTCGTGTCTGGAGAACACAGACAGGAGCTGCTGCAGGAGAACCTCTGCAGGGCCAGGAGCTCACAGCAGCTCCCTGGAGTCTGGAACACCCAGCAGCGAGCCAGCCTGGGTAACTCAGGGATAAACAAAGCTTTCAAGTCATCCTTTCCCAAAAGCTAACATCAGTAACACCAGGTGAGCGGTTTTTAAACCAGAATTAAATGGCTTATAAGCTGCTAGCACCCACATTCATTCCAGATCTCTGCCTACAGCAGTAAATGAACATGGAAACCTTTGTTAGAAATGATTACAGCCAACACCTCGAGGGGAGGCAATGGGAAAACAAAGGTGTATGACTGAAAGTCCTGTTTTACTCAGGAGATGTGTGATCAGACCACTCTTGCCTGGCATATCCAGGACCTAGATTTAATTATTTCTGTAAAAACATTTCAGTTTGGCCCTTCTCCCTCCCAGGAAACTCTCAGATCACCCCCTTTCAGTCTACACTGTGGTGTTTCCAGTCTAGGAAGCGGAGGAGGAGCTGAAAGACACCAGGAATCTTTTCTCCAGCATGACTGTTTTAGCTATGGAACCATCACATCATTTATTCATTTTGTCTTTTTAAGCATTTTGCACAAAAACTGAAGAGCTCAGCTGAAGGCATTGAAATATTTGCTTCACTACACACATGTACAGGAAACTTCCTTTTCCAAAATTTCCTTCTAATTCAACAGAATTGTTTGGGATCCATAGACACAAACATAGAGATAAATACAAAAGTGTTCAGCACCACCTGTAATTGGAGTTTGATTTCATCTTTAATGTTCAAGTCATGTACATGTCTGCCTTCAGCAGTCAAAGTCTAAATCTTTTATCAAGATAACCAACTCGTGAGTTTTGCACTGTGACATCTGAGAAAAACATTATGTCTCATACTTCCTGGAAGAAAAATGGTTTCCATTAAGTCAGGTGTACAATAGTTATAAAAGCACAGTCTAATACTGTTACAGAAATACTTTGACATCGTGCTGATAAGATCATTCTACCCTTGCAGAATGTCAACAGCTAATCATATTCTTTATCTGCACAGATATTATACTGAGAAATTGACTTTGCCATCTGGCTCTCCAGAATTTTTATCAGGTCTTTTTAATTAGGTTCAAATCATTGATTTCCATTGTTCCCCTGCTCCTGTGTTTTTCAGACTGAATCCATTTGCAGTGCACTGCAGCGTTCTCAAGTGGAACCTAAAATGAATGGGATTTCCCCACAGGGTTTCACACTTTACATCTGCTACCAAAAGTCCTGTCATGCTTGCTTAGTGGTGCATATAATTCAATTTTTGTTTTATTAAGATATGAGGATGACCAATCTATTAACAACAAAAAAAAAATTAAAAAGTTAAATCAAACAACCTTAAAAACTCCATATGAGAAATGGGCCCAAGGCTCATAAATTAAAGACATCTTCAAGGAGTCTGGGTTGCTATACTTGTGATGAACATAATGAAACCAGAGTTGGAAAGACTTTCATAGGCCAGGACATATTTCTGTGTTAGATTGGGTTTTCTGGTCTGCTGCAATGCTAAAGGCATTGCAAGTTGAGAAGAAGTTTATAATATAAAATATTGCTGTACACCTCACATGCAGATACTGTAAATTTCAGTTCTCAGAGCAGAAGCTCCTGCAAGACTATTGATTTTAAACCCTACACAAAACAGTAATTAAACTCTAAAGTAGCTTCGGTAATGTTAATCTATGAGGAAGACACTCTTCTGGGTAAGAGATGTCTTTAGGAATTTGCATTCAGCAGGAAAAGTGAAGACAAGTCCCTAAATAATTCAAGACTAATTTGATTTTCAAAGTATGCAAAAGCCAGATCTGAAATTCCCTCAGAATTTAATGGATGGATGTACTCGGATAGAGACCATAACCTTAGTTTTGGTTAAAAAAACAACCAAACAAAATAAAACCAACACAAGAAGAGAGAAAGCAAACACACCCACCACCCCTTGGTGACACAATTTAAAAGCTGAACAGTGAGGTTTACATTTTCTGCTCATTTACTTCATTAATTATATGAAAATTTATGTGTTCTAGACATAAAATACAGCAAATCCTTTGGGAAGGAGACCAAAGCACTAATTTGGGGTCCACACAACAAGGCTGTCAAAGGTTGAAGCCAAAATGACAAGACACAGCAAAACTCCTCCAAATGTCACTCAGAGGGCACTTAAAAAGAAGGCACTCACAGGGCACATTTAAATTCAAATATTTCCCAGATTCTCTGGGCTTTCTCACTGCTGACCAGAGAAACTTTGGGTGGGAACCTGCCAGGCTGTGTCTGCTCAGGACCACAGCTGCAACTGGAAGGATGTAGCACTGGAACAACATTATTTCCCTTTTTCCCCCATAAAAGAGAGGGCAAATACGACACCAGGGATAGCAGGGTGTGTCTTTCTCTTGATGCAAACAGAACTTTCATTACAGGCACATAAGTCAGCTCAGGTACTGGAGAGTACTTGGAAATTCAGCCTGTAAATATTTCTCTACAGAGTGCCTGGAATCAAACAGAACCTGCCTTCTGCTGAAGAAATTACAACCCTTGGAAGAATCTTATTTGAAGGCTGTGCTAACCCCACACCCTCTCAATAATGTATCAATAGCAGAGTTTACTTCAAAACAAATCACAGGAGCTGCAGAGCAGCAAACCTGAGGCATGAGGTCCAAAATATGGTGATAATTTGCCATTAAAGCCAACCAGCACATGGGCTGGCCATGGGGTTGGAAGGGGAAGCAGAAGGTGCAGGAAAACTCTCTCCAGGTTTTAATTATCTTCCAATGATTGGAGTTGTACATCTGGGCACTTTCACTGAGACGTTTGCTTGGAGATCAGAGTAAGAAAAGTAGAAAGAAAAAGCAGGAGTATGTTTGGTTGGCTGTTTTCCCCAAAAATTAAGCTGCCTCACCTATAGTTCTCCTGCTCTTACATATAAAAAAACCAAAACACAAAAATCCCAGATACCACTCTCAGTCTTTTGGGGTTGTTTTTTGGTTTTTTTGGTTGTTTGGGTTTTTTTTGGGTTGGTTTTTTTTTTTTTTTTTTTTTTTTTTTTTTTTTTTTTTTTTGGGGTTTTTTTTGGTTTTTTTTTGTTTGTTTGGGGTTTTTGTTTGGGTTTTTTTTTTTGTTTTTTCTGTTTTTATTGTTGTTGGGTTTTTTGTTGTTGTTGTTGTTGTTTGTTGGGTTTTTTTCTTTTCAAGATACACTCCTTTGTAATTCAAATATTATTTAGAATTTATAATATGTGAATTATTCCTTCAGGTCTCTGAACACCAATTACATCATAAGCTTGACACTGTGCTAAGACCTCCAGTTCCTCTTTCTCATTGCAAATATTTGTCAATTTCTTTCTTATGTTTTTCACAGGGATCCAGACACAGAAGATACTTGACACAGTAATATTATTCTTCTACTGGTTCCTCTTATGACATTATTATGAATAAAGTTCTCTCATTTATAATCCCTGTTCACTTAGTTCTTTTCACAGCTACAAGTGTTATTTCTTGCTCTGGAGGTTACTCAGCCACTCAGAAACACTCCAGTGATTTTTCTTTTTTTTTAATTGATCAGAGACGGTTTTGATGGTTCATTGTTAAATGACTTTGGCTCTGCTTCATGCTGTGGTTACACATTTGGATACCTGGCATTTCCTGTGTGTGAGGAGTTCCCTTGCAGGGCTGGCCCTCAGGGAGAGCTGAGCAGGCAGAGCAGTTCTCACATCCCTGAAGTGCATCAGCCTCAGAGGTGATGGAGATTGATGAACTCAGGTGTGCAAATGCTGTGACAGGCTCCTGCTTTTACTGCAGAGCTCCAAGAGTCCTACAGGAGACTGCAGGATATTCCTGGCCCGTTTGAGCTGCTCCCAGGCTGATAAAAGCATAAAAGCAAAGCCACTGCAGCACAGCTCACCCCCTCAGCTTCTTATTTCCCCCTGCCAGTGAATCTGCCTATGCTGGAGTCAAACAGCTCAACCCAGCCAAACAAAGCCCTCGAGTGTTTTTCCCCAGTTGAGAGCAATAACCAAATGCTCTCCTGCAACCACTTTTCTTCAAGGTGGGAGAATGAAGAGCCAGGCTCTCATCTGCTACAAAGCTTTCTGTGCTGTGAGGAAATCAATAGCAGGGGTGATGACTTCTCAATTACCCCTTCAATGCATTTGCAGTTTTCCTGCTTTTACCACAGTTTACCTTCTCCCTCATGGCTAAGCCACTACCCAGATACTCACAGGTAGGAGAAACCTTTCCCCATGGTATTTGAAGCAACCCAAACAGTTTAATTTTACTCTGAAGTGTTTGTGAACTAGTAATAATTATAATAAATTAGAATTTAAGAACTATACCATGAAAGAACTGTATACTATATAAATAAAAAATAAATTATAATATATATTATAGAGATAATAGAGATAACATATAATAATATATAATAATATAATAATTTTATATATATATAAAAAGATAAAACCATTACCTCTCCCATGGTGCTTTTCTCTCCCCTGTGATGAAAACTGTGCTGATGATAAAGAGATGAAGGCACAAACTGAGGGGGTGACTCACAGAGCCCTTTCTTCTGCAGCACCCCAGTGAGGAGCCACATGCCAGGCCAGGCTGAGCCCCCACACCTGGGCACAGGTAGAGCTGCAGCCTGGCACTGGCACCTCCCAGCCCCACAGGTGGCTGTGCCAGACCCCACAAACACAGCAGAGCGACTCCTTCTGTGCCAACACACTGAACATTGGTTAGGAACAGCATCATTTAAAAATCCCTTTTGCACAGGAGATGAACAATGCATTCTTCATTAGTTAGCTTCAGAGTTTTTCTGAAGATGTTCAGTGCTTTCTGGTGATTTGTTTGGAACTTTTCCCGGTTTTATTTTTCTTTTTAACCAGCAGTTCTCACCACCAGAAAGCCCCAAGGTCAGTAACTCCCATTAGCTGCCTCTGAGCTCCACAGGCACCTCGCTGATGGAGTCTGCTTGCTCCACATGCCAAGGAAATAAACCCAAAACCACTCACTGCCAAGGAAATAAAACCAAAACCAGCCACTGCCAAGGAAATAAACCAAAACCAGCCACGCTGCCAAGGAAATAAACCCAAAACCACTCACTGCCAAGGAAATAAAACCAGAAACACTCACTGCCAAGGAAATAAAACCAGAAACACTCACTGCCAAGGAAATAAAACAAAACCAGCCACTGCCAAGGAAATAAAACCAGAAACATTCACTGCTAAGGAAATAAAACCAAAACCAGCCACTGCCAAGGAAATAAAACCAGAAACACTCACTGCCAAGGAAATAAAACCAAAACCACTCACTGCCAAGGAAATAAAACCAAAACCACCCACACTGCCAAGGAAATAAAACCAGAAACGCTCACACTGCCAAGGAAATAAACTGAAAAGCACCCACCCCAGTCAGTGCCTGGCAAAGCAGGGCAGCAGGGCTGTGCTGGAGCACCAGGAGCAGCTCCAGAGCCCTGCCCTGTGCCCCTTCCCCAGCCTGGCAGGGCTGGGGCACCCAAAAGCTGTTAACCCCTTCAGAGCCTGCAGAACAGATGGGCCCAGATCAGCTGTGAAGAGCTGCTAATGTAACTATCCATCAATGCTTTAATTACAGTGTGCTTGTTTTCAAAACGGCACATATTGGTTATTTTTTTTTTTTAAAGCAGAACATAAAATAAACTGCCCTGTAAACACAGAATGGACTGATAAACACAAATAGGCCCAGGCAGTGTTGTGCTTTCTTGTCCTGTGAAAGCTCCATGTGAAGATTAATCTGTATGAAATTATCAAAAATTTATGGTAAATATAGGTGAACTTAAGCTGTGTCAAAGGTTCCTCCTCAACTGAGAGCAATATTTTAATCACCTGTTCCCAGGGTCCATAAATTATGTGCTGTGTAAAAAATTCTATTACAAAAAACCTTCCTGCTTAGAAAATGCAATTTAAATAAAAAGTATCATTTTCTGCTTTGGGAAATAATAGATGTATTTCCATAAAAACCTTATGGATGAAAAATTACCTCTGCCTTTATGTAGTTAGGATATTCGTTTGGTAAACTCTCTGAGGGTATTACAGTGAAAGCCATTTCATTTTTATTTTAATTACAGTGAATTACTTGTTAAATGAAAAAAATTCTTCCACAGATAACAGCCTCACACCAAACTTTCTTCCTTCAGGAACCAGCTGAGAGCCAATCCAGCTTTATTAAGTCCAAGCCATTTTATGAGCCTGTGCAGCCAATTCCCTCAGTCAGGTGTGCACTTTCTAGACATGAAGTGACATTTTTTTCACTGCTCCCAAGTTTTGTGCAGGTAAAAACAGCTGGAATGATGCATGAAAAATATCTGATTTTATTTTTTTTTTTACTATTTGAATACCACAAATCAGTCTTCTTAAGACATTACATGGGTTTTTCTAACGAAGAAATTCTGGAATAAGCTGCAAATTAAAGCATAAAAAGGGTACTGAAAATGCACACATCCTTGGGGAGATTTATATGTATGAATAAATCAACTGTATGAACCTGTGACTGTAAAGCATTTTATTTTTATCTACAAGAAAAAGTTATGTTTGGTGTAATAATTTTCTTTAATGCATGATAGAAAACCTTATTTGTAAGAATTAAACTATTTTTAGAGAAGGAAAGTCTCCAAGAACTCTCTGCCACAACAAACTCTTGAAAACTGTGTTTTAAGAGAAAGATTTGCCTTTGCAAGGTAAAATGACAAAAAGAAGTCATTTTATGCTCTCTGGTATTATCGTTCTCTGATTACCTGCCATGCCAGCAAATACCAAGGTTTTACTTCCCTGCAGGTAAACACTGGCACATGAAATTGTGAAAAATGCTGTATTGCAGTCAGGCAGCTCTGCTGCGCCTCAGCTGCATTTATCTGCTTAAAACCATGTGACACTAACCTCAAAACCAAAATTAACAGCGAATTTAAAACAACTTTTCGTGTCTTTCTCCACATCACAGTCATTCCCCCAAAGCCTTTGTTCCAAAAAGGAACTTTTTTGTGTGGTTTTTTAAATCAAGAATTCAAATGGTGCTTTATTAATGTTTATCCTTAATAAAGGCAGTAAAACTGCAAGGAAGGGGAGTAAGGAAAGAGAGAGGAAGAAACCAGTCTGTGGTGTTCCTCCTGAATTATTTGGAATGTCAGAGTTCAAGAAGGAAAAGTACAGGCACGAAAACCTGTAGGTATTTTGCCTCAGGGTCCACCCTTGGCAAAGCCCAGCGAAAGCAGGAGGGGAAAGTGCAATGCAAGCTGTGGGATAACAGAAAACACAAAAAGTACCCCAGCTGCTCTCTGCAGACCCACAGCTCCACGTTGGTGTCCACGTGTTGTCATATTATTGCAAAAGCTCCATACTGTTGTCTCTTTATCACAAAAGTTGCATAGCTTTTTGGTGTTTTCTCATGGGCAGCTCTTCAGAGCACTGACTCTTCCTCACCAAGCAGCCAATTGACTCCAGCTCCTCCTCAACCAGCCAACCCACTCTTTTATAGCACTCTTCTTCTCATTGCTGTGGCCTGTTAAAGGCAGGCCTGCTCCTGATCTTTGTTAATTCACCCAGCTGCAACTCCTTAGGGGTGAGATTCCTTTCTGCACTATCCTTATTTTCTTATATTCTATCCCCCCACATGCATGTTTGTGTCCAGTTGTGTGCTCACCACACCCTCAGCATGTGCCATGCAGAACTGAACAAAACAGCTCCTTAAACTGTGCCCATCCACGCTGAGTGTGGCTCAGAACTGCAAAAAATAAGAAAGCTCTAAATGTTTAATAGGCATTTTGGACCATTGCAGGAGCTGGCCTCCCAGGCTGAATTAATGATGTATCACCCAGTCCCAGGGCTCTTTCTGTCATGGCCCCTGAACTTTCTCTTCAATGACTGCTCAAAATCAGTTGTAATTTATTCTGATGCCTGCAGCTTGCTCCACATTTTTGAGGCATTAAAGCTGTTCTTTGATTAGTGATTAGGGTGTATCTTTATCTATTTTAGAGGAGTATTTTAAATGAGAGTTCTCTGACAGGCCATGGTGTCATCCATGGAAAGGTCACTGGCTCCCTGCTGACCCCAGACAGCAAAGGCTGAAAGTCAGAGCTGCCCAGTGGCACATTTTATCCTCTGGATGCAGTGAATTGATGGGTTTGGTCCAGAGCTTCAGTGGATAAATATCCACACCCCAAACTGTCACCAGAACTGGTGTTATAATGTCATTTTCAGCAGAAGGTCGAGGGGTGAGCTGGCAGAGAAACTGAATTGTGTTTGCAAACCTAGGAGGCAAGAAAAAACCAGACTGACTGGGTGGCCTGGAAAAATCCCACCCCATCCCTAGGGCTGGTTCAGAGCTGCTGCTCCAAGATTCCTGATAATCCAAACTCTCTTTCCAAAAGAATTTACCACTGGGAGGATTTCTGAGACAGTGAACTGTTGAGAAATGCAATATTTACTGGCAGCTATGAAACTTACAGATCCAAGTAGCAAATAATGTTTAGACTGATCTTCTCAATCAGTCTGCACTTTGGAAAATCAGCTAATTGAAATTAGCAGATGAAAGAGCTGATCTGGTTTTACCTCTCTGCAACCCTGCTGCCAGCAGAAGTTTAACCTCTACTCAAATGCCCAAATAATGCCCAAATATTTGCCCACATTCCTGCAGAATACTTTTCTTCCAGTAATTTCCTTTAGGCCTTGTTTAGATGCTTTTCTTTGGAATTAGCCAAATTTGAGCTTACAAGATTTGTTGGGAACCATATGTAGTGGCTTTTTGAACAGCTGAGATTTTCTTCTGCTCCACTTTCTGCTTTTTCGAGTGCCATGGGGAAGAAATTCTCTGTCTCAGACCCTTCCCAAAGCTTTGCTGGTTTCCAAAGGAGCTCTGTGGTGTTTGCAGGATGCATTTTCAGACCAGGACTGCACCATAGTAGCATTAATATACAGCAACCACTTCATGTGTAAGAGAACATTTTATTCTTGAATTTGCTCTCTGTGCACAGCTCACCCACAAGGTGCAATTTCTTCCACCTACATGATTTTGGATGGATTTTTTTCTGGACAAAGGTCCAGAATTACAGTTTTTCAGAGTGTTCCTACCCACTTGTACAAGTAATTGAAGGTTTTGGTTTTGTTTAGAACCAAACACTAATGCTGTGGAAATCAGGGGATAACAGGGCAGTGAGGTTTGTGCCCCTGGGAATGACAGCCTGATGATTTTTTACATTCTGCCAACACAGGGCCCTGCTTTTAGGAGTTAATTCTGCACAAGTGAGAGCCCCTGAGTGCAGCCTGTTTGATACAGGTGGGAACTAAAGAGAATTAACAGTGGCCAAATGCAGTTTAATACCAGCCCTGGGGTTTATACTCTGTTTAATACTCTGCCTTGGGGAAATTCCTGCTCAGGGGACAGGGCTGTGCCTCACAGCCCAGCTGGGATGGATGGGGGCTTCACAAAGTTGTGGCTGTCCGTAATTCCTCTGAATTATCCCTGAAACTGGGGCAATCCAGCAGTGTCCCAACCCTCAATTTGCTGTGCTTGCTCTCCTGAATGCTTTAAAGGCTCCACATAAAACACCCCAGTCCATAAGAATTCTGTTTTAAAAAGCAGCTGGGCAGGAAAAAGTACAAATTCCTCTTCATGCTATGTGGCAAAAGCAAAATAAACCACAAATATGTGTATTTTTCAGGGGAAGGTGCAGATCTTAAAGAGAGAAGGAGTTTCCAAGAGGAGTGAGCTCCACAAGGCGAGTGAACTGAACCAGTTCATAAATATCTTGGCAACCACATGCATTAATATTCAGTGGAATTAATTAAATAATTGCCAAGCTCTTCCACTCGAGGCATTACAGCCAACAGAAGAGAGCTATTCAGGTTGGTTACTGGCTTGGACAGAAAAACAAAGATAAATATACAAATTAAAAGGTATAACCAAGGTCTCTGTTGGAGGGACTGAGTTTATTTTAACAGTGTCAATAAATGTCTGCTCATATGGGTTCAGTGGTAACGAATATTCACCAGGAGGTTCATTTTAGAAACAAGAGCCAGAGAAAACCTCTATAAACACAAATGGGAAGATTAAATGTGGAGTGAAAATTAAATCTCTTAGGAACTTGCCCTTAATTTCTGTAATTTAATAATTTGGGAAAAGCACTACTTTCAGTTTTGTCATAGGAAAGAAATCCAGTTTTATACAAGATTTGAAAGGTAATCAATTCACTTATTAAAAATATAGGAAACATGAATGACAGCATTGCTGCATTATTAAAATTTAATTTTAAAATAAAATTTACAGGACGAAAACTGCTCTTTCTTAATCATGCTCACTGCCATGGAACAGCTTTAGGGTAGTATATTATTAGATAATTTTATTTTCCTGTTAAGAAATTAATTCTGAGTATTAAAAATTGCTTGATATATGATACATATATCTCATTTTATAGATGGATATAAATATGTATTTAATATAAATATCTTTTTTCCCTTTTGAGCCTGGCCACAGGCTTTATACAGGAGGAGCACAGGAGAAAGGGCAGCACGGGTAAGAGATATCAGCCCAGTGGGGGAAAGGAGCAGGGAAAAGGGAAATATGCAGAGCAAGCCATCTTTTCTTAGGATCCTAAAATGACATTGTTTGTTGAGGCTGATCTTCGCCAGGAAGAGAATCCAAATCTGCTTGGGATCCAAATCCAGAGTCCTACAGCTCAATTAAGGTGAGGAAAAATGAGCCAGACCTGTTCACTGCAATCATTTCTCCTTAGCAGGGACACTGTTCCTTCAGTCTCAATGAAAATCTGGTTTTAACAGCGGTGCTTAATTTATTGCCAAATTAAGCAGGCAGGATTTTCAAATAAGAAAAGGACAAAAAGCATGTAATTCAAATGCAGCAGTGCTGTTCTCTTATTAAGATTGGTCTCTCTACACTTTCTAATAAAAGCCAGGGTACAGTCAGACCTGACAAGTAACATTACCTGACCTCTATTTTTGTTTATGAATATGTGACAGAGTTGTTTTAAAGAGATAGGCTAAGATGTTTCAGAGAAGTCACTCTGCATCAGCTCCTCACCGTGATTAAATATTACTGATAAGTGTCACCCATCACAGTGAGCCCACTGAGAAAAGGCAAAAAATAAATTTCTCCCTCTGAAGTGCAACAGTCTGGGCTTTTTAACAGTCTCCTGTAAAGTGCAGAGGACAAGAATCTGACAGAGGTGTCACAGGACTCTTGCAACAGAATTCTGCTGCCTCCTCAATTGTCATGGAAAATGCACTGAGATGCACATCGATGTGAGCATTACCAAAATCCCAATCGCTAATATTCTCAGGAACAGTGTTAATTTTACATGCTAATTGAGTGGATAAAGAGAATTAATATCCCTGAGGGAGGAGAAGAGGCTGTCTGAGGTATGATCTGCCCCTCAGTCTGCAGTCAGATGTGATTGTGGATGTGCTGTGTTTGCCAGACACTCTCACTCGCTTTCTGCTTGGGGTAGAGCTCTTTTCCTTCCTTTTTAATTTTAGAGGGCTTATATGCAGAGTGAAGACCAGTGTGATGGGTTGTTCCTAGGAGTGTAATGCTTTATTAATATAAATAGCACTTTCATTAGGGTATTATGGCAAGGGGGTACAATTAGAGGTGGGATAATTAACGTGGAACATGCAAATCTTTATTTCAGGGAATGCTTAATGTAGGACACTGTGCAATGTTGTCTGACTATAGTAATACCTTGGTGCTCTCTTTTAATCCTCATCGCTGAAAATGGAATTTATTCCTTCGGGTAATTCAAATCAAACTGCAAGTACTGCCGTGAAAAAGAACCCAAAAACCTACCAAAAACAGGCAGGGAAAAATACAACAACAAAACAAGCCAACAGGCAATTTATTCCATTCCTTAAGCAGAAAAGAAAAACAAAGCTAGCTACTAATTTTCTCTTTAATAAATGAAGTCGACTGATAAACTTATTGATAGACAGATATTCTGGCAACAGATTGTCAGAAACATCTCACCAGGCCACACAAGTAACCCCCACTCACTGACAAGCTGTCTGCAAAGTTAATCTCAGAACCTGTAAAATATCCCAGGTTTGGAGTACAAATATTTTAGTGCTGAAGTAAATCCAGGATAAGTTGTGTTATTATTTGAATATTTAAACACATACAGTTGTTAAATATGCAAAGACCTAAATTTAATTTCAATACTAAGAGATATTTGTTATCTCTAATAACAGAAGATATAAACTCCCAGCTCCCCAAGCAGAAACCACACAGTTACAAATCCAATAGCAAGTGCTGCCCCACGTGCTGCTTTTGGAGCAGCATTGGACATCTGCTCCTCCACGCCAAATGTTGCAGGGCTTGGGGTGAGCTCTGTGGTTGAATTCCAGCTGGGATATTTGGGGGGAAGATTTTGCACTGGTTGCTTATCACCAGACTCAACATTTCCCTAAATCTCTTCTGAGAACTCGCTCAGGTTCCACATTGTGCAGGCACTACATGGGATAAAGAAGTTTGTAATTATTTAAAGAGTCCAATTCTGTTTCTTCTGCTCCTCCTAAATCCTTGCTCTGTTCCAGCAGTCATTAGGAAAAATGGGAAGGCCTTGTTAAGCAAACCATGTCCTGCTGCACCAGTAATTGCTTTTTGGTTGTAGCAGCTGTTGAGTCGTGTTAACACCTCCTTAATGATTCTGGGGAGATGTTAAAACCTGAATGGACACAATCCTGAGCAACCTGCTCTGTCCAGACCTGTCTGAGCAGGGTTTGGACTGGGTGCTCTCAAGAGGTTCTTGAGAACATTGTTTTCTTTGCAGGTATTTTACTTTCATTTGTGTTTACTGCTAGAGAGCCCGAGATGTAAAATGAAAGTTGCACATAGGTCAAAAAGGATCTTTCTGCACCCTCTTGTTTCCAGCTGCTGAGGTGTGGAACAGAGGGAACAGAGGGTGTGTGGTCACTGTGGAGAGGAACCAGCCAGGAGCTTCCCTTTACCTCTAGATGGTGTTTCTCTGGTTGACAAGCTACTCTTGGTCCTCATTGGTGTTTCCTGGGTGATGCTGCTTCTTCATCCAAGGGGATTCCACTGCCTCAGAACTGGCTCAAAGCTCCAGCAGAGACTCAGCTGCATTAAGAGCACCTGGAGAAAGAGCAGGAAGAAGGTGTTCTGCTTAGAAGAGGAAATATTTGCAAGACTGGCACTGGTAGGAGATGGGTTTCAGACACAGGGAGGTCAGCAGATAGGATAGACACAAAAAAAAATAAAATGTGTTACAAACTCACTCCAGGATTCACTTATTACACCAAGAAACACACAGGACGTTCTCCCATTTCTAAAACTCCAAGACCTAATAGAAATGGACAAATCTATAATAGAATAGGACATAAACTGTCCTGAGCAATGCCTCTGCTCCATGCTGAACTGAAATCTGTCCAAGCACAGGCTTACGCATCCCTTAGGCCAGAGACTCCTTCAAATGCAATTTTTGGTAGCTAAAGCAACATTTGCCTACAGCACCTGTCAAGCATCTATTGAGAACTGAGTCATGTGGTTTCTGAGTACACATCATCCTGGGCTGCTGTCAAGATCTGGTGGTGACCTGATGTGAGCGCTGCAGCAGCAGTGTATTCCACTTTTGCTCAGGAAAAAGATACTTTGGTCAGGAAAAAGATAAAGACACTTTGCTCAGGAAATCTTGGCCATGATGAAAGGAAAGGAAAACCATCTCCTAGCAGAGGAGGAGGAGGAGACAGCCCTTCCACACAGGCTCAGGGATTCCAGCTGTCCATGGCACCACCATGAATTCTAAGTCAAAAGCATGAAACTGCTTTTAATTTGGATGTCTGTCTTAAAGTCTCTCTTAAATTTACACATCTAGTGGTAAGACACAATAATAATCATCTACCTATTTTTATTATAGAAAGATGTAAAAAATACTGAAACTTATAATTTATAATCTACCCATTTTTATTATAGCTAGATATAGAAAATACAGGAATTTATATTGTCAGAAAAGAGGTATCATAAATATATATTGGTTTATAGTGTTCCATGTTAAAACCAGGTAAAAGAATGCAGCTGTGCTTCATTATCACACTGATAAGAACTAAATGAGATGTGAGTAAGGAGTCCTTGGACTGCTCTCCTCCCATGTACTTGTGCACCTGTAAAAAACATCCCAAAACTGCTTTTCCCCTGTCTAGTGGAGTTCTGGAATTGCAGCTAAAGGGATCCTTTCTGCATTTTGCCTGATACTTCTCTTGTTTAGTTTTCAGATACCAAATTTTAAAAAGGTATTTTTTAAAACATGCAAATTGAACATTCATTAGAATGGGATAAGATGCCTCCCAGAATAATTTGAAAAAATCAAGAAAAAAATTAAAGAGACCCTGCCCAATAGTGAAACAATTAAATTAGCAAGGCTGCCCAAAGTGCAGTTTTATATCCCAGCCTAAGCAAGACATGCAGTGTGCTGTTTCTGCTCTGATACATCACTCTAAGCATAATTTCACTGAAATTGGCTTAAAAGCCTCCATTTCCAAAGGAAATATTTACACATTTTCATAAATGTTTGCTTTGCATGAGAAGACTTCTTGTTATAAACAACAAACAAAAAGTAGTAGAAACTGAGTAAGATTAGCTCTAAGAACCAGGACTAGCCTCAGAAATCAAATTTTTTCTTCAAGGATACTATTATTCCTTCTGGTACAAAGAAAAAAAGCAACTAGAAAAATGGATGTTACAACAGGAACTAAAAATAGCAAATAACTGTTTGAAAAAAGTCTCTTGATTTGCCAGAAGAACTTGTTTTTGAAAAGCAATTCTCAAGTGTTTCCTCTGTGCTTCCCTCAGTGGCGTTATATGGCAAATGAAAAAAACTTAAATTTGACACTAGTGTCAAAATGAACACACTGTTCCTCTGTCAGACCCTCTGTGCTTTGCACAGGTGGGGTTTGGACCTGCTGGAGGAAGAGGAGACACTTTCAGCTGTAGATTTATAGGATGCACTTTAAAAGCTCCAGTGAATCCAGCACTTCCTGCAAGGCTTTGTTCACTCTTCAGCACAGTGCTTCCATTTCTGAAGCTAAGGCCAAACTCACCAAGCATTTTAGAATTATCTGGTGTATACCAAGTGTCACCTACAGAATGTACAGGGCAGCTGCACAACACAGACTGTCCTTTAAAGGTTCCTTTTCGGGTGTTTTGTGCCCAGATTTCCTTGCTGGTTTCTCTTTGTCCCGGCACACTTGTCCTGTCCCATGGAGCCATTTATTCCCAGGGCAGTAGCACACAAACACCTCGGGCTGGTGCCTCCCCCAACAAAGGAACAGCTCTCACACAGATAATTCTGAATTTGTGAATGGCTGTGTGAGGCCAGCTGTGTGGAGAGTGGAGACAAGCGGCAAAACCAGCTGGGATCACACAACACTGAGCTGGAGAGGAGTCAGAAGAATCATCAAAGTCCTGGTCCTGCGCAGAACAGCCTAAAATTTTGTCCCATTGTGGTTTGAGGGTGTTGTCCAAATGTCCAAACGCTGCCTGAACTCTTGGTGCTGTGACCACTGCCCTGGGGAGCCTCTTCCAGTGTCTGACCATCCTCTGGATGAAAAACCTTTTCCTGATATCCAACCCAAACCTCCCTGACTCAGCTTTGGGCCATTCCCTCAGGTCCTGTCACTGGTCAAGAGAGAGAAGAGAGCAGAGCCTGCCCCTCCTCTTCCTCACACAGGGAAGTTGTAATTGCTCTGAGGGGGAAAGGGAGTCATTTTATCCATAATTTGAATATTTCAGTGTGAATAAAGTATTAGTAAATATAACAAGATTTTAAAAATCCTGTATTTCCATTAATTGGTTGACCATTGCCACCAGGCAGACACAGACCCTGGGCTGTACCCTTCCTCTTGGGGGTGCTCCCTCCAGGCCAGGCTGGGCACTCAGTGCACACATTTTGGTCACCACACTTGTGCTGCACTTGTGTTTAGAAAATATTTGTATTCTAATAGCAACTGGGGATCACAGGAACAGGACCTTGGTGATCCTAAACACTTAAAGACTTGTTAAAGGAAAAACCCCACAATTTAAACTTGTGACAGCATTTACCTTTTAAAGGAGGCAGGAAGACAACAAACATCTGTGTGCTGACCTGTGCTGGTGTGGAGAGGATACCCTGCTTCCTCTTCAGCTGCTGTCAAATATTCTCCCTGTTCAGGGCAAGAGAACACAAACAGAAACTTGTGCTCAGCCCTCACTTAAAACTTCTTCAAGCCATAATACCTGGGGAGGAGGAAGGGAAGGTGATTGTGCCAAAGTGCTGCTGGTAACCACGCACTGATGGAAAGCCAAACCTGAGCATTTTTTGTATCAGTAAAATGAGCAGGAAGAACCAAAGTCTGAAAGGAACCAGGAGAATGAGATAAGCTCCCACTCCAGACACAATGCTGCAGCTGGCAGTTTCATCTTATGAGACACTACAGCACTGACAAAGTAAGTGGAGACTATAAATTTATATTCTTTTCCAGGCCATGTTAATGGAGAAAGCACCCAGACTTACAGCTCTGAAAATAAAGGCAAAAAGGCAAACAAAAATCCAGGAAATCCAAACCTTCTCTCTGGGACACTGTAACCCTGTGAGACCTTGGAGTTTTGGACAGTTCCTCTGTGGTGTTCATGCCCTGCAGCTCCAGCAGCTCCCCAGCTCACAGGGCAGCTCTCCCCATCTGCTCCCTCACTGGGCAGCTCCCACTGCTCCCAGTCAGAAGTCAACCTGAGACATCAGTTCCCTTTAGTTTAACCAGTCTGGTTAGCATTGGTGCTTTTCTGAGCAAAAACCCCATCCTGTGATCTCTGCCCAGATCTCTCTTGTGTCTGCTCACAGAGTGTGTGATCTATGGCACAGCCCCAGCCAGCCAGTGGCACATTAAATACAGACTGAGCAAGAGTGCTACATGAAATTGATAAAATAAGTCTGGATTTATAAATTATACATACATTTCCCAAATTGTCATATCTCCCAATCTTCTCTCTGCTGTTTGCCAGATTTTCTCCCACCAGTCACTGTCACATCACAGCTTCTCCTTTCTTTTTTATGTCCTGATTAACAGGACATCTATATTCTCCCTTGAGCTCTCTTCCTCCCAGCAAGATTATTTTCCATATCCCTGCAGAGGGGCCAAGAAAGCATTTGTGAGCCTGAGATGCTTCTTTTTCAAGATATACTATGTGATCTAATAAAAGATAATACTTTTTCTTATAAATGTAGCTCCATGAGCACAATTCAAATGCTTCAATATAGGTTCAGAAAAAAAAAAAAAATCTATATGAAAACAATTTATTCTTAGATTACTTTAAAAAAATAAAATTTAAACCTTTTCCCCTATATGTTAGGGGATTCTATTAATCATTTGGGGGGAATGGTTTGACTCTTCAAATATTGATAAAGACCACAGATTTTGCAGCAGGAAAAAACAGCCAAACACGGAATGAACAGATCCTCCTGGTAGCACTGATCCTTTAGTGATGTTCAGGACACTTTTGAAAGCCACTGTGCTCAACACAACATTTACACCTCCTGCTCTATTTTCAAACTTTCCCATCAGAGTAATGAACCTAGAACAGATACAGAGTCAAACAGCATTCACAGGGGTTTGGGTGTGTTTTTTCCCCAAACTTTTGCCAAGCTGTAGAACTCTAACTTCCTTCGGTAGCTCCCAGTACCCAGAGATGCTTAGAGGACGTGCCAGGTGTTGCAGTGTGGCTCAGCAAAGAGCCCACAGCTGCAGGCTCTGGGATGCAGGTGGGTGGATTTGCCAAAACAGAAACACCAAAGCACATCATTTTTGCCAAGAAACCAGTGCCACCAGGTACCAAATCCTTCCAGAACAATGGATGATGCTGGAAAATGCTTCATTAGCACTGAATTCCCTTCAGTGCTTGAGCAGAACCAGGCCACGTGTAACTGCTGCAACTTCTCCTCACACCTTGTGCCCAGCTTCACATTTTATTCAAAATCCCCACAGGTCCCCGCAGGTCTTTTTGGTTTTCCTCTGCAGTGCCTTCTCCTGTGCATTTCCATCTTGGATAGGTACCACCTTGTTTCCCAAAATGTGCATTTTTGTGCTGTGGGTATTTCCCACACAAGCTATATAAACATCACTTTGCATGGTGGGTTGATAGGAAAAAACCCTCTTGAAAACAGAACTCTCTTGCAGTTTTACTCATTAATTGCACACTGTGTGTTGCTTTTGACTTTTCTTTTTTTATAATGGGCTGTGGTTATACAGGTCAAGCTTTTAGCCCTAAACTGAGGAGAAGTGTTCACAATACATCAAACAATGTGTAGGAAATATCAAAATAATCTGATTGGTTTAGGCAGGTCTTACTGGTAGAGTTTGAAGAGCTCAGTGGTTCAAGGAAAATGGTTTCTTCTGCTTGTCTGAAAGCAAAATGGATTTACAGGTAAAAGGCAGCATTTGTGCATGGACTACACAAATACACATCCAGACTCACCCTGGAGTTCAACTCGCTTTTTCTAGCACAAAATAATACACAACACAAAGAGAAAGCAAAGTCCTTGACTGCTACAAGGTACATTTCTCAGGTGTCTTCCCTCCCACTGCTTCCCAGCTGCCAGGAGAAGAATGTGTCTCCTTAAACACCAAGTTTGTGTGACAGACACTGAGCTTGTCCCTGTCAGCAGGGCAGGAAATGTGTTAAACCCTCTGCTTCAGACTGAGCTCTAATGCTTCCATTACAGAACTTATTGTGCATAAGAGACATTACAGCCCAAGCTCTGAATGTCACATTTTATTCCAGAATGTTCCTGTCTAGGTGGACTAAAAGCACAGCAGTTCTTTAGCAAGGGGTGGTAAAATTCATTCTGTGTTTCACTTGTAATAGGAATATTTTGTTGGAGTTAATAATAACTATGAGTTGATTACAATTTCACATGTCCATGCTGAAATTAAATCTGTACTGCATGGTTTGACCTTGAAAAATAATTGGGTTCAGTATCTAGAAGACAAAAAACTCTGTGGCAAAAAAAAACCCATAATTTTTGAAAAAGAAAAGGATGAGAGTGCCAAGAGTATCTTAAATATGCTGTGCTTTTGTAAGAAAATGCATACCTGATGTTAACAAATAGCACATTTATCACCTGACTGCCTGGGAAAACTGCTGTTCCTTGAACTCCTTAGACTTTATACATTTTAAAGAGAAAGGCTGTAATTCTGTAAGAGTTTGGAGAATGTGTTTAACCATTAAAGATCATTTTTTGGTACCTGTGAAAGAGAAGTTCCGAACTTGTTTAAGACTTTAGACATCCAATGATTCTCAGTCATTAGGTGCTGCTCTTCTGAAAGCTGTTCACCTCAGCATGGCTTTTAGATTTATGAGTCTTAGCAAAGTAGACCTTACCATTTCCATGGTTCATCTGCTCCCCTGCATTGCTCTCACGCTAAATCAATCTTCAGATTCATAAACCAAGTCTGTAAATATTAATGCAGGCCAAAGCAGCCTCATCTCGGGCAACTCTCACAGCAGAAGGAAACTGGGGAAGCAGCAGCTTCTTCAGAGTCCTTTCCAGCAAAATTCAACTCCTGAGCAAGACAAGAGAAGAATATTCTAGTGAGACAAAAAGTGTAAAATAATACAGGAAAAGAATGGAGTTTGTAAGGTGATTGGAGAACAAGAAAGGAGAAGGTTGAGGGTAAGGAAAAGGAAAATGTGCTGAGGGGATATGAAAGGGAAGAAAAGAATCAAGGAAGGAAGACAGAGAAGAGAAGAAAGCACACAGCAGTGACAGAAAAGAGAGTGAATAACAAAGTGGTGGAAAGGAGAACAAACCCTAATGAGATTATATTCCCTCCTCTTCAGTTTCTGGAAAAGCATCAATGAAAAAGCACACAGTTCAATGAATGAATGAGTTTATAAATTGGGTAAGATATCAGGAGAGGTCAGGGGCACAGAAATTCAGACTGACCAGGGGATGCCTAGGGCTGGTTCCTAATCCCATCACACTGAGACAGCAGCATAAAGTGCCCTGGATTTCTCCTTAAAAAAAAAAAATACTGCCAATCTCTCAGTTTCAATCTTTGACATGTATCATCCCACAAAATGATGATGACTGGCATCAGGTTTCTCTGCTTTCTTATGCACTGTTTTCTATTGATTCCTTGGGGTTTTTTCTTGTTTCTTTAATTTCCAAATTTCTGTTTATTTTCATTAATCTTTCTTCAGGTTGTCAAGTCTCACAGGTGATTTTTGTAAGCAAATTCTCTGACCTGGGTAGATTTTCTTCTGCTTTTATGGCTTTTTTGCATTTTCTCAAGGAACAGAAAGAAAGATTAAAGGGGCATTGAGCACAGGCAGCAAAACTGGACACTTGTCTTTGCAGTGATTTTTTTTTTTTTTAATTGGCAATCAAGAGGAATTAAAACAAGAGTGGAAAACAAGAACTCCTGCCAAGACAGAGAGAGCAAGAGGCTGTATTCCTGCTTCCAGTTTCTGACATGATATGTTGAAATCCCTTTCGGTTACAGTACGTCAGCTCGTGTTTCACCAAACGATGAGACATAATGCAGCCTGACACACCAATTGTTCCTTGACAGAAATGTAAAGAAAAAGAGACTCTCTGCTCTGCTGGTAAAGAAATAATTTTAAGCAGAGGAGCAGCCAGATTTCTCCTAAACATTAATGCATCAAAGTGGGATGGCCTTGAGAGCTCTGCCCTTCTGCAGCTCCCGCTGCCAGGGCTCAGGGGCAGCTCAGCTGTGGGGCAGCTCTGGGCTGTGCCCGTGCCCAGGCAGCTCTGAGGGTGCCCTGGGCCAGGGCTGAGCCCCCCTTGCTGCTGTGCAGTTGGCACTGCCATGTTTGGCTGCAGCCTGACCCACAGCCCAGCTGTGCCACATCTGGGGCTGTCCCTGACTCTGGTCCTGGTGAACCCCAGCACATCTGGAGCTGTGCCTGACCCTGGTGATCCCCAGCACATCTGGGGCTGTGCCTGACCCTGGTGATTCCCAGCACATCTGGAGCTGTGCCTCACCCTGGCGATCGCCAGCACATCTGGAGCTGTCCCTGACCCTGGTGATCCCCAGCACATCTGGAGCTGTGCCTCACCCTGGTGATCCCCAGCACATCTGGGGCTGTGCCTGACTCTTGTCCTGGTGATCCCCAGCACATCTGGAGCTGTGCCTGACCCTGGTGATCCCCAGCACATCTGGGGCTGTCCCTGACCCTGGTGATCCCCAGCACATCTGGAGCTGTCCCTGACTCTGGTCCTGGTGATCCCCAGCACATCTGGGGCTGTGTCTGACTCTGGTGATCCCCAGCCCATCTGGGGCTGTGCCTGGGCCTGGTCCCTGTGATCCCCACCACATCTGGAGCTGTCCCTGACTCTGGTCCTGGTGATCCCCAGCACATCTGGGGCTGTACCTGACCCTGGTGATCCCCAGCATATCTGGGGCTGTGCGTGACTCTGGTCCTGGTGATCCCTGGCCATACCAGGACACACCTGTGGCCCCCCAGGCTCTCCTCAGATGTGTCCCAGCTCTGCAGGTATGGCTGGCAGGCACTGGCACATGGCTGTGACCCCCCAGGACCTGTCACCCGTGCCCTTGAACCTGTCCCAGCTCTACAGGTGTGGCTGGCAGGCACTGGGACACCTCTGGCCATGGGCAGCATCCCTGCCACCACCCCTGAGCTTGGCCACTCCTCTGGTCAGAGCTGCCACCACCCCAGGAGCAGGGGCAGCAGGAGGGGCCCCCTGCCTGAGCCCACCCAGCCCCTCTCTCTCAGCCCCAACACCAAATAAAAATGGTTCATGGCCCCAGGAGCAGCCCTGCTCCATCCCTGCAGGCCCTGCTGGTACCTCCCCGTCCTGGTGGATTTTAATTGTAAACCTTTTAATGTCAAAGCACGTTTGTAGGGCCCTGGGTGAGTGGATGACCTTTAATTTTAGACATGTATTATGTGTTCAGAGTGATTAAAGGAGGAATCAAGTTCAGCTTTTAACAGCTGGAAATTTCACGCAATCAGTTTGAGTATTATAATTTTGGAGCTTTTCAGCAGCAACATTTCCAGACATCTAGAGCTTTTTGTTTTGTTTTTCCCTTTTATTAACCATTCTCTTTTCAGCAGGCCTACCTGACCCTAGGAGCTGCATCTGCCTTCCTGGGGGCACAAACTGTGGCTAAAGAAATGGATGTTGGGGCACTGCAAAAACTGGAAGCTGTCCTCACCTTCCATCCAATCCATGAGTGATTTCCAGACACACCACCAAGAGAAGGTCTGATAAAGGATTTTTTGGTCCCACAAAAATTCACAAAGGAAACAAACGCTTTTTTTGAGCCAATTAATGTTTTTGGGCACACAGCTCCTGTATTCTGGTAGCTTGGAGTCAGTGATACTTCCAGCCCTTTTTCTGCAGCACAGGTTAGTTTGGTTACTGGGCTGGTGGGAGACATAGGAAAGGAACTGCAAGCAATATTTTTGTTGTTCTCTTCCATGATAAGGAGTGAGAGAGTGGGAGCAGAGTGGCAATAATCCTCTGTGTGACTGCTGAGCCCATCCTGTCCTCTGTGCTCAGGTACAGAACTGCTAAAGAATTTTGATAAAGAAAAATAGGTTTTGTCTTAAGTGACTCTTGAAATTCTTTCAACTTGGGAATTGTAACAGAGCTATTAAAGACCAGTTTTATTGACGTGACACGTTCCCTAGGATAGGCCATGAATCATTTTGTGTTATTGTATACTTAACATCTGAAATTCAAGCAAAATCCTAATGATACAACTATCAGGAGGAAAAATGGAACTGAATCTACCTAAAGTGCTGCCTCTGCCGTGACTGAGCAGCACATTCAGCCCAAAACCTATCAGCTGGATTCCTGCTGTTACTGTGGAGTTTTATTCCTTAAAGTATTGTTCACAAAAAGGGAAGGAGGTGAGCAATGTCATTCTTGTCCCCTCCCTGCTCAGAAGAACTGCCTGGATACAGAATCCTGCTGTGTCCTCGTCTCTGGGGCTTTCTTTTAAAATATATGCATAAACATATCTTTAATCACAACACTGGGCATCTGTTTCAGCCCCAAGCAACACTGATTATTATGGTTCTATACCAAAATAACTTAATGAGATAGAGGCTACAGGTTTTGCTCCTGTTTTCCAAATAATAACCTGTCCTCATTTACATGTCACTTAAAGAGGATTAATTTTGACTTTACAACGTATGGTGATTTCAAACCTCTAGAAAAGCAATCTATTAATGTGTGACTGCCTTAATTAGTATCTGTGACTTTTATTGGTCTTGGCTGGTCCCCTAAAAGCATTCTTTTGGCAAAATAAACAAATCAATATTATTTTAAAGAGCAGGAGGGGAGGAAAGCAATAGTGTTCATGTAAAAGGAAGGCTCAGAGATGAGGAGATCACTGGCACAGGGCAGAGATGAGCACGGCTGCAGAGCCCAGCCAGCAGCCAGCAGAGTGAAGGCTGACAATGAGGAAATGACTAATGAACATTAATGGCCTTGAGTTAAAGGAAGGTGGATTGAGGTTTGATTTGGGCAGGAATTGTTCCCTGGGAGGGTGGGCAGGCCCTGGCACAGGGTGCCCAGAGCAGCTGTGGCTGCCCCTGGATCCCTGGCAGTGCCCAAGGCCAGGCTGGACATTGGGGCTGGGAGCAGCCTGGGACAGTGGGAGGTGTCCCTGCCATGGCAGGGGTGGAAGCAGAGGAGCTTTAAGGTCCCTTCCAACCCAAACCATTCAGGGATTCTAAAAGGCTCCCTGCAGGTGCAAAATCTGTGCCAGCTCAGGTCCTGTCCCTGCTGTGCCAGCCCAGGTAATTGTGTCAGGGCTCAGCCCTGGCACAGAGCAGCTGCTTCTGTTCTGCTGGTTGTGAACAGAAGCAGTGCCCTGGCTTTGGAACAGCCCTGCAGAGCTCTGGCACCATGGCCCTTGGTTCAGGGTAAATCCCATTCCTGCTCTGTCCTGCTGAAGGCAGCCAGACATGGCATCCGTGGTCACTGGATGGAATCCCTTCAGATTCCAAAGGTTCTGCCATGAAAACAGTCCTGTATAACATTGGGGGTCTCTGTAGAGCAGCTGGTGAGCACAGACACCTCAGCCAGATGAGAATCCCACACCAGCACGACCCTCACGCTGCCCTAACTCAGTCCAGCATGAATAAAGAACAAAACACAACAATAACAGAGCAGGAGAAACCAGCGAGGGACAAAAGGAAGGGGAGAGGAATCAGAACTGAGGGAAAAGGATCAGGAAACACAAACTGTACTGGAGCTCTCTTCTTCCCAAATTAAACACTACTATCAATCTGCTGTGTTTTTGCAGGCTGGGTTTACAAACACATTAGTTCATCACACTTCTTTCAGGTTTAATAAAAAAACCAAACCCAACTGGAATGAGTAATAGTCAGTTTTGTTGTCTGATAATAGATTGATGGCCTTAAGCCTTCTCAAAGGAAATTCAATTTGAATAAGGATTAAACTCGAATTGTCAGTGAAGTATCCATCCACAAATACTTATTTCTCACATTCATTCTAGATTCTGGTTGTACTTTGTCTTCCAAAACATCATGTTTTGAAGCTGGGCACAGCTAAATCACACAGTATCCATATCAATAAAGATGTTTAATGTAAGAGCATTGTTTTTCTCACAATCATTCATGTCTCAAAAAGGTCTTTTATAGCACCACAGGTAAAGAAGATGTACCTGTGAGAAGTGTCACAAGTACTGATGCAAAAATAAACACTGTTTTTTTCTTTGGATATTTTAGTGGAGGCTTTTAAGTTCAGGTAATTAACTGACGGTTTTCTTGTATCCTTCTGCTGCTTCTCCTGTCTCTGTGTCAAAACAATTTCATTAAAACACTCACAAATTATCATTTTAATGAATTTCTGACAAGTTAATATACTCCTTGTAGAGGTGCAGGGTTTGGGGTTGATTCAGCCCATGATACATTTGCTGTTTACAGAGCAGGAAAACCACCAGGTGCAATGAGTGGTGCTAAACCAGAATTAAATCAATTGAACGCACATTTTTGGACTTCTAACCATTTTTCAGTCAATATTTAAAATACATGTCATTCAACTGAGCTCAAATACCTCTACCCCAGATTTAACAAGAGAAAATCATTGCAGCTGTGGAGTGCACACTTGGCCATGAACAGGAGGAGCTCCAGATCCTTCTGAACAGCCACTACACGTCCAAACAAGCTGATGAGGTTTTAAAAGAGCACTCACTGGAGCCAGCTGAGGCTGGAAGGAGATTATCTAATTAATTTATGAGTTTTCAGTTCCTTCTATGTTAGCTGCCCAGAGTAGCTTCTTCAAAGATGTCCTAAAATGCAGCAAACCAGGGAATAATCAGAGAAAAAAATCTGCTTTTTCCTGTGAGGCAGTAAGGAGAGGAAGACAGAAATAAATGTGGGTTTACTTCTCTTGTGTATGAAAAGGAATAGGGGTAGAGTTGCTTTAGACACTCATTCCAAAATATTTTCCATAATTGAGCTAATTTTGAAATCACCTATAATTGAACACACAGATAATTTTAGCTTTGTAAATGAAGTATGGTATTGCAGAAACTGCAAAAAGAGGAAATGGCATGTGATGTATCTGTTGGATTTAGAAACAGCAAACTAAGAGGAAAAGTATATTTTTCTCCAAAAAAAGATTCTGGCAGTTAGTGGAAATAGTCAGGTCCTAAGCAGGGTAATGAGCAGTAATGCTGCTCTAAACATTACCCTCAACATAGGAAACAAACAGAAAGCAATGAAAAATAGACCATGGATGAGGCATTCTTCCTTGAGCCCACTCCATTCAAGGTGATGACTAATTAGGAAAATCTCCAAAACTGAGTTTTGCTTTCTTTAAGTGCAACAGTGAAGATAATATAAATATAACTCAGCCATATCAACTGATTCTGCTCCTGAAAATAAACTTTTAAGCATATGGTCAGGAAAGCCAATGTATAGGAAGAACAATTCTTGAACAGCATGACAACAGTCTGGAATTACATGCTAGGGCTCACACAAGTGGGTTTCCACAGCCACAATTTCATCAAATACATTTCAGAGTTTGACAGCCAATCACACAGAAACACAAGGAGGATTTCCAGGAAATGTTTACATTGTTCCACTCAGCTTTTGAACAGTGGAATTCATTTCTAGTGGGGGATGTAGGAATTTCTCTTTTTAAGTGGGGCAGATTTCTTCATTAGGTAAAATGAGATGGGAATGAAAGAGCTCAAGTTGCACCAGGAAACACCACGGGGAACTGTGCATCAAAATGCTCCACTGATTCTGGCCTGCAACATTTGGACAGGACTAGCAGAGCTTGAACCCATCATTCCTGCTCTGGATTTTGGAAACAGAACCATTGATCCCCCTCCTGGTAGTGACTTCCATGAGTGGATTTGGTCCCACGTTGCCCAAAGTTCCTTTTTATTTTTCTGATGTTCTAATTTATCAACCAGGCTCCTGATAGTTGTTAACACTCTTGTTAACAAAAATGGAACAACAGCACCCCCTCCAAGATAAAGTGATTCTTTCTGCAGATTTCCTTGACAATAACTATATTGAGTGTATTTGATGCCTACAGAAGCCTTGCTCCCACTAGAAGGGAACTTGAGCAAGACTGGATACCCTGACAATATTTTGGGTATGTTCAGTCACTTGTGATACAAATGATCTCTAACTGGAGTATCATAAAATTAGGAATGTAAAAACTGATTTGTGCTCAAAGATATTCCCAAAAAAGGAAGATACAGTGAAGGTGATGTCATTGAGAAATTTCCCCTGCAGGAACAAAGTAAATGTTCTGTGTGCTATAGAAACCCTGAATTACAAAAGGAGAGCATTATTGTTTAGAAAATCTTTGCCAGAATCACAGGAAAGATATCAACACTTCAACACTGTTAGGCTTCTTTGCTCATAAATCATTACAATAAATTACAAGTGTCCTGTAGCATTCAGCAAAATGTGTAAATGTCAAAACCATTTGTCACAAAATCCTCGTCACCATCACCAGCTGCTTTTAAAGGAAACAATAAGAAAAAAATCCAGAATTTGCATAATGAAGCACTTTAAACATCCTTGTTTGGTTTTCATATTTCAGTGAAGACTGGGTTTATGATCAAGCTGAGTCATAGATTTGGAATTTCTTAATTCAGTCTTATTTTACTACTCCTTTATCCAGTTTGTTGTACAGAGCTGATATCTGGCAGTGAATTTCACCTGCCTTTTTCTTCCAAACAGAGCACAAACAAAGCTGGCATGACTAGGGAAGTTTTGACTAGCTCTGCACAACTCCATATTTGTTGTGGGAAGAATGCAGAGTGTATTTCAATACCACACCTGCTTGTTTAACTGTGTCTTCTGGAAAACTGTACAGAAAAAAAGAAAAGAGGAGTAAATCCTCAGAGAAGTCTGTCTGCTCAACCTCCCTTGCTGTTCTTTTGGGTTTGCTCCTGAGCCTTGGCTGTGTACTTGAAGAGTACACTGGGAAATGGAGAGCTCCAACCTGTATTTATTTAGGATCCACACCCTGTTCATCAGTTAAGCTGTTTTCACACCTCCTTCTCCAGGTACAGCAAGGCTGGTGCAATAATCACAGGTCACAGGTTGGACTAGGTGATCTTAAAGGTCTTTTCCAACCTAGTTCATTCTGTGATTCTGAGATGCTGTGATTCTGAGATTCTGTTATTTTTTGATTCTGAGATTCTGTGATTTTTTGATTGATTCTGAGATTCTGTGGTTCTGTGGTCACCACCCTGCAGTGCCTGGAGGTCACTGCTGCCACCAATCTCCTGCTGGAGCTGCTCCTGGGAGCAATCCCAAACCTGTCCCAGCCCCAATCAGTCTGATCAGCAAAATTCTCCTGTGCCTGCTCTGTTTGCCAACTTGAATCATTTGGCTGAGGAGGGCCCAGGTGAGGGAATCCAGCAGATTATAGAAGGGATTTCATTCCTGCTGGTGTGGAGAGGAAGCAGCAGCAGCTTCCAGCTGGTGGGACTCCAGACAGAAGCACAGATCTGCATCAAGTGAGCCTGGATGCCCAGGGAAATGAATATTCTGCTTTATCCTTGCACCAGAACACATCTGACTGCTGTCAGCTGCAGGAGCACAGACAGCACCTGACCCAGCAGGAAGTTAAATTTTTACAAACAGATGATACTTGATTTAGCATAACCTCTTTGGAGACAAAGTTACTCCTTCAAAAACGATCAGAAATATGATCTGGCAGAGAGCATTGCTGTGAGCTCAGCAGAATGTCTTGTCTGGACTCAGCATTTCTGGCTGTGCTCACTGGAGGCACAGTTAATATCCCGTGGAAGTGCAGCCCGAGTCCTTCAGACAGACAAGGCTACACCCACTGCTCAATTACAGAGATTGAGAAATTAACTCTTCTGTCTGTGTAGAAATACAGCAGGGCAAAGAAAGTAAGTGATCCTTTTCTTAAGCTCTGCAGATGTATAAAAATGCTGCAGAGATTTCAAATCAAATTTGAACAAAGGTAGAGAGTAACTCTATTGACATTATATCCAATTTAGGTGACAATTAATGCTGGACAGAAAATTTTTAAATACTTCTAACCATTGTTAGGCTCAAACTGCTTCTCTCCTCAGCATCAGTTACATGGTATTTTTAATCTCTATATTAAATATTATCTGATTTTCCTGTTGTACCTACAACACTTATTAGCATAGCCATTTATAGTTAGCAACATAAATTATGTTTTTTGTGCTAAGATTGTGAAAAAATGTAGAAGTGTGTACTGCAGCTGCTGTGCCTTGCATGCCCTCACAGTATTCTGATTTACTGTGTAATTTTTCTCAGAAGATCTCTTAGCATAAGAGTAAGCAATTTTGCACCATACCTATGTCATGTTTTGTTGAATCCACATCAAGATGCCAATGCCCTGCAGCACCTGGAAATGTGCACTGATCTTCTGCAACACCAGTTTGAGCTCTTCAAGACTAAAATTGATTTTTCTCAAAGTGGCATGTGAAGGCACAAAGTGTAGCCAGTGATCCATAGCCCAAATGAGTGTAACAATACCAGTCCCAGTCGCTGAAGAAGCAGTAACTTTTTAAGTCTTTGCAAGCAACAGTGCAAGAAAAAACAGAGTGTAGTGAAGAATTTATCTTGTAAAATGCCAGGCAGTCAAGTTGTTTTACTGCTGCTGCAGGCTATTGTCAGAGCTGCTAAGTAAATGGTAGGAATGGTTTTCTTTAATTGGAAAGAGCTGGGATACCATGGTGATGTGCTTTTTATAGCACCCCCACACAAACAGATAAACCAGCATTTCCAAACTCAGATTTTGTCAGATGTGAGCCCAGTTCTGTGGTTGGGTGGGAAAGGCTCAAATCCTCCCTTGGAGCACTGGAATTGCCTCTCCTTGTTCTCCCCACCTCACAGTCCTGGGGAGAGGCTGGAGGGAAGGCAGGTGAGGTCAGGATGTGCCTTTGCACACAGAGCCCAGCCTGGCCCTGCTCAGGGATTCCTGGGAGCTCTGCACCCCAGGCAGCAGCACAGCATGTCCTGGAGGGGACAGGGACCAAGGCAGTGCCACCAGTGCCACCCCTGCTGCTCTGCCAGCCTGTGGTGCCTCCCCAGGAACCCAAGGAGTGGCCTCAGGTGGGCTCTCACCTGCAGAGTCCCTCACCTGTCAGCTAAGACAAAATTAAGAAGCTTAAAATGTTATTTAACACATCTGTGACTTGTTCTGGACTTTCACAGTTTCACTGAAGAGTGTATGAACAAGGAAGTTTTTACTGTCACAATGTCCTGAAATAAACACCTGAATATTTAAACAATTAATGTTTCTACCTGCATTGGCTCCTGCAGAGTCCAGGGCTTTAAAAAGCCTGTTTACTTCTCATTAAATGTGTGTACCTGTAGGAGAATTTTCACAAGCCCAAGGAGAGGTGGACCTCAGTGAATAAAAGAATTTCGACATTCCAGCACCTGAGATAACAGATCTTTGCAGTTACAAGTGAAAAGTGACCTTTGCAATTTTAGTTCCCATTTTCTTCTCATGGAATGTGATATTTCTGTCTTTTTTCTCCTACTTGCAAGGAGGGATTGTAAAAAGTTAGGGCTTGACTTTCTAGAACAGTTCTTAGAAGGCCATTCAAGGTGAACAGGTGCAGATGCTTGGCTTTTTTAAAATTCAGATATAAACAAGGAAGCATGTCTGAGGTCTGTCAGGTGCTGGGTACAGTTCCAGCACTGAGGAAAGGACTTGGGGGTGCTGTGCTCAGGGAGCTGAAGGTGAGCCAGGCTGCTCTTGAGCCAGGTCAGAGGAACAACCATTCCCCTCTCCCAGCTCTCCACAGACCAATGGCCAAATGTGTTTTCTTCCCTTTGCATTCACCTGGTGGCAGTGGGAGGTGCTCACTCAGGATCTGTGCCCAGTGTCAGAGGGAATTGTTTCTCACCTGCTCAGAACTGGTTATAAAATACTGAGAGTTAAGTGGAAAATTTTGTGAAATCTGAGAAAATCAGTGTCAGTCCTACAGACAGGAGAACTGCAAAAACTGAGCCCGACTTTGAAGGCTCAGGCTGTGTCAACACCAAGTTTGTGCTGTTCTGACAAAATTGTACGGAAATGAGTATTAGTAAATTACAAAGATGATTTCAGCTAAGATTTCATATCTTTAAAACTTTAATGGCAGGTGCAGCTTTTAAAGAACAGATGATGCTAATTCTATCTCTTGCTTGCAGTCTCTTACCTTTTTAAGCAATGCAGTTCTGCTAATGACAATTTCAGAGTGGCTGCTGGGGGGAAGAGCTGCAGCTGTGGGTGGGATTCCTGGAGTCCTCCAGGCTGGGATGCCAAGCAGTTTCTGATTCTGTTCACAGAAAGAGTAAATGAGGATTAGGGTCAGTAATTAGCCCCTGCTCTGGCTGTAATTAGTGCAATATTGAGCAGGGTTCAAGGGGGTTCATGGGCATGGAGGGAACTCTGTGACATTCCCAGCTCGGATCGCTGGGATGGGGAGCATGGACATGGACATGGCAATACCCAGGTGCTCCTGCACCCCAAGTGCAGAGATATTCACAGACTGCTTCACTTTTACTAAAAAGAGAGCTGGTAACACAGTCTTGCTTTTAAATTATGGCTTGTTAGGCCTATTTCTTAATGTGATTAATGACACATCAGTGCTCAAAGCACGGGACATTCATCAGCACAGCCTGTGCCCTTAGCACAGGTGTTGAGGGAATTCCAGAACATTACAACACCCAGTTCTGCTGTGTCCACGAGGGGCTGAAGTGGCAAATCACCAAAGAACAGAAACCATTAGAATCCTGAAATAGGAATTAATTGGTGTGTATTTAGTGAGACGTGTTTTCTCTGAAGTTGCAAGGATTCATTAAACCTGTATGTGTAGGGCATGGGACTGTAATATGAGGTAAATATGAGCACAGGGAAAGCTAGAGAGTGAGAAATAATTCAAATTTAAACATTTTCCAGTGCAGAATGTCAGACAACAGGAAAATAATCTTTCTTGAAGATAGAAACTAGCTAGTCAAGGTTTTCTCAATGGAAGAAACATGTTTTGAATCCTGAGCTAACAATTTAGAGAGAAAGAGAGCTGACAGTCATGTAGAATGCTGACCAAGGGGGCATGTTCTATATATAATAAAAAAAAAATAATACAACTTACTTCTCAGCATCTCTGTAATTAGAGCATGAAAGATCAGTTCTCAAAATCAGTCACTAATTACAAAAAACACCCAAAGAAATAAATAACTGTTCACAGAGAACACTACTGACACAACTGAGAAGCAGACCAGGTGAGCCACAGACCCAGAGGACAAAAGCCCTCAAAATTCTGAGAGAAATGGAAAATGGCCTGAAAAGCAAACAGAGGCAGGGAGTCTCAGTCCCTGAAATGTAAAGATGGCTGTGATTTTAGGTAATTAATTAGAAACAATGCAAGCAGATCTTATTACTTTTTGTAACATCTGTGCATCTCAGAGCATTTTTGATCAAATATCACACTTTCCTTTCCCATTTGTGTCTTGTTTTACCAGGAGTCAGGAGTGACTTTTGTTTTCTGCCTAGCTCTGTTCATTATTTTATCTTCCTTTTCTTCCCCAACCTTGATTGTCTGTCTTGCTCTGTTATTTCATCTTCTCTTTCATGTATACTGTAAATTCTCTGGAGCATTTGTTTCTTTGTTATAGGTCTGCAGAGAGCCCTGAATAACCCAGCCATGATCTAAAAATGAGGGGATCTGAGTGATAATGTACAAATAAATGAATAAAATGTGTTTATTGCACTTACATCCTAATAGAAGTAGATGATTAATGGATATTAGACACTGATTTTCTTAATTTAGAAAAACAATAAAGGGAAAATCTTGTTGGTAAGCAAGTCTTAGAAAAAGTATTTCTACACAATCTGTTGGAGCTGTCCTCAGAAAAACTTCCTGCTTCTGCCTTCAAAAGCAGAGCTATTCTGAAAGAATGAAAAATTAGGGGGGAAAATATTAAAAAAAAAAAAAAAAAAGAAGAAGAAGAAGCAGCTAATNATATTTATATTTAATATATAAAAAAATCTCCAAGCATATACAAATACTATACATAAGTCAACACATACAAAAATTACAACTGTAAGAACACATCTACAAAAATTTAAAAAATAAAATTTTAAAAAAATCACAAAAAACTAAAAAAAAATTAAAGAAAGCTTTCTCCAAATCTCAACAATACAAATCAAAGATTCTAATACCAAACATAAGCATCCCCCAAACAAAAAAAAACACACCCCGTGAGATGAGCCATAATTCTTCCTACATAATTATAAAAAATAATTTAAAAAATGAAATAAAAATTTACTACAACTCTAACACAACAAATGCATAAATTTAAAAGCAACAAAACTCAAAAAGGAAAAAAAAACACGAAAAAATTTACATTTTGTTTCTTTACATTATCAATAAAAAAGTTGTAAGGAAAAGAGAAGTGTCATAAAGGTTTAATTCTGATTCTCATTACTCTTTCTTTTAGTTACTGTTAATAAATTTTCTTTATGCCCTTTTGAAGTTTTAAACCTATTTTACCTTTCTCCTGATCCTATCTCACACCACAGAGTGCACTAATAATTAACCAACGCTAAAACCCACCATGCCCATTAATACAATTAACCAAAAAATCCCCAAATGACCGAAATCTCAAATTAACAAACCAAAAGCACAGAACACAATTTGAATAACCCAGCCTGCTCTCGGAGCTCAGCTGAACACAAAGCTTCGGCCAATGTCTCAATGGTTTTGTCCCCCATTTGGGAACATTTNGCTAATAATCAGTGCTGTCTATCAAAGGAGGCCTGTGAATTATGCAGTGCTCCAGTGCCCTGACCACGGAGGGAGATTGAAGATTGACTCTGGAATTGAAATTAAAGAGGAGTTGTGATATCTGACATAAACCCCCATTTTTCATGGCTCCAACTCCTTCAGAATGTCCATCACTGAATGGCCATTCACACCAGAATGCAGAATTTTGTAAATTGTCAAAAATTGTAAAACCTGCTGGGGCTGCTGGAGAGAAGGCTGGGTCTGACCATCCCCTGGGGACTCCCAGCTGCTGCTCCAGGGGGTTTGGGAGGAGCCAGAGCCTGGCTGGACAGCAGGACAGGGACAGACCTGGGCTGGGCTGCAGCAGAGCAGGGCTGGGATCTCACACACAGCCACTCCTGTTTGTCAGAACTGGAAAAAAAAAAAAAAGAAAAAAGAAAAAAAAAATTTAAAAAAAAATTTCCAAAATTAAAATACACTTCTACTTTAACAATAATAAAACAAAATAACAAGAGACCCCATCAAAATATAATATATAATATATAAAAATTTATCTCAAATATATTTATATTTTATATTTGTATATCAAATATATATATTTGATGTATAAAATATATATTTGATATGTATATCAAATATATTTATATTTAATATATAAAAAAATCTCCAAGCATATACAAATACTATACATAAGTCAACACATACAAAAATTACAACTGTAAGAACACATCTACAAAAATTTAAAAAATAAAATTTTAAAAAAATCACAAAAAACTAAAAAAAAATTAAAGAAAGCTTTCTCCAAATCTCAACAATACAAATCAAAGATTCTAATACCAAACATAAGCATCCCCCAAACAAAAAAAAACACACCCCGTGAGATGAGCCATAATTCTTCCTACATAATTATAAAAAATAATTTAAAAAATGAAATAAAAATTTACTACAACTCTAACACAACAAATGCATAAATTTAAAAGCAACAAAACTCAAAAAGGAAAAAAAAACACGAAAAAATTTACATTTTGTTTCTTTACATTATCAATAAAAAAGTTGTAAGGAAAAGAGAAGTGTCATAAAGGTTTAATTCTGATTCTCATTACTCTTTCTTTTAGTTACTGTTAATAAATTTTCTTTATGCCCTTTTGAAGTTTTAAACCTATTTTACCTTTCTCCTGATCCTATCTCACACCACAGAGTGCACTAATAATTAACCAACGCTAAAACCCACCATGCCCATTAATACAATTAACCAAAAAATCCCCAAATGACCGAAATCTCAAATTAACAAACCAAAAGCACAGAACACAATTTGAATAACCCAGCCTGCTCTCGGAGCTCAGCTGAACACAAAGCTTCGGCCAATGTCTCAATGGTTTTGTCCCCCATTTGGGAACATTTTGGCTTCCTGCATTCCCAACCCCAGGAAAAAAAAAACAACCTGGAATTTGTAAAAGATTAAATTAAATAAAAAAATAGGCAGCAAAAGGAAGACTCTGCAGTGCAAATGTGTCACTGTTATATTTTCTGGAAAAATTCCTTGCCCGGGATTTCTCTCCTGGGAAGCTGAGAAGCCTCAGAGAAAAAGGAAAACAATAATTATCTGATTTGCTTCTCCTGTGTTTTGCTGCTTTGGAATGTGGTTGGAGATTGTGTATCCACAGGTGATTGTTTTATTGGTTTTATGTGAATTATTTTGACTCATTGGCCAATCAGTGCCAAGCTGTGTCAGGCTCTGGAGAGAGTCACCAGTTTTTCATTAGTATCTCTTAACCTCCTGTAAGTATCCTTGCTGTATTCTTTAGTATAGTTTAATATAGCATTCTTTAATATAATATAGATCTTAAAGCAATAAATTAGCCTTCTGAGAAGGTGGAGTCAGGTTCATCATTCCTCCCTCTGTCTGGGCACCCCGCTAATCCCAGAGAAGTTCAGCGTTGTCCCTGGGGGCTCCGGGAGTGCAAACTCTGCTTCTCTTCCCGTCCAGGCTCCCTCCAAGCCCAGCCCAGGGGAGGATCTGTGGGATGGGATGTGTGCTGGGTGACCTTGGCTGCTGCTTGAGGAGAATGTTTGAGAAGGGCTGATACTGTGCCAAAATAGTGCTGGAAGAGCTCTCAAATGTGACATTTTGGTTTTCATATCCGTGCTGCTACTTCTGTGTGTTTCTAAACCTGACCTCCAGACTTATCCCCTTAAGAATTTCTCAAATAATGGCATTCCTTTAAGAATAATAATTGCTAAGAGTTTCCATGGTTTGTTTTGCCTCCTTAAAAGCTACTTACAAAAGTGAAATTTCATCCTTTATCTCACCTCTACCTTTGATGGTTTTTTCTGCTCCTTAGAAACCAACAATCTGCTAATAATAGATACTTCACACAAGATGTGTTAAGTGGTGTTTTATAAATGATGTTTCATAGCAATGGATTACTCACAACACTCCAGCCATCTAAATTAGAATACATGTTAACAAAGAAGTGGAAGATCACCTTGTTGAAGTTATTATAAAGTTTGCATTTGACTTCTTGTCTATTTAACTTTATATTTCCGTTTTCAGTCAGTAGAACCTTCACCATCTGTACAATCAGAATAAACTTCTACCTGCTTCAGACAAAGAAATTTTTGTTGACTTTAAGTCTATCATGAAATTTTCATCTCTTCAAGCAACCACCCTCATGCAGAGAAAAGTGAAAGGATAATTACCACAATTTTTTTTTAAGGTTTCTGCCTATGATAAGTTAGTTTTATTCATCATTTGGGAAAAAAACAAATTTGGGAAAAAACAAATTCTTGAAACATGATTTGGTTTATTTTTTTTCCTCTCCTAGTTAACTGTCCTTACCTGTTTTCAGCACTTCTATTTGTGCTGGTCAACCTCTGACCAAGAGATTTGAGAAGTACTCAAGGACAAATGTGTTTGTGCCCTTGCTGTGGTGGATGCTTTGCTCCCAGACTGGCTGAGCCTTTCTCTGCCAGGGCAGAGCTGTGGGCACAGCATTGTCCCTGCCTGCCCAGCAGCTGTGCCATGGCAAGAGACTGCCTGGAAATGAATTAGGCGTGAGGCAGCTTTTATATCCCCATATAGAGCAAATATGGAATAAATCAAATGATTGTTTAATATGCTTGATTATCTTTTAATGTGTCTGCAGTCACATGGCATATGTCCTGTAAAGGCCCTGGTTTGCTCCTGTGAGCATGTCATGGATCTCTTAATGAAGAGAGATGGCACAACAAGTTCTTGCCAGAGTCAGAATCCAGGGGAAAAAAAATGAGTTATAATATAGATTCCTGCTCTAAAGACTGTGTTAGCAGAGGCATAATTCATTTTGAAAAGGGTGCATTAATTAGAACTTCCTTTCTCTGAAAACAGGGAACAATCCCTTTTGCTGATTGATATTTATCAGAGAATCCCTGAGGTGCAACCTCCTGAGCTCAGCTGCTCCCACCCCTGCTCAGAGCAGGCTCCACTCAAGGGCCTTGGGCCAGTCTGGTTTTTACTTTCTCCAAGAATTCTCTTTCTCAGCCTGTCACAAACCTATTGCACCAGCTTAACTACTAAAAAGTTGATTTTCCTATATTTCAATTAGATTTCCTGCATCATGGTTTATGCCCACTGCTGCTCATCCCATCACTGGGCACTACTGACATCTGATTGTGGGTTTTTAAAGGAACTTAATTCTAATCATTGTTCATAAAACAAAATCTGTGAAAAAAAAAAAAAATTGCAGTTCTGAAAAAATACAGAAGGTACTGCTTAAATCAAAGTGTCTTTTTACAACTGAATCCCTGCTCCTGGTAGAACAGTGCACTTTCACAATGTGACAAAGCACCTTTCAGTCATAAATTTAGCAGTAAAAAGGACTTTGAAAACCAAAAGAAGTCACAAAGATTATTTGTAAGCAATTTAATGGTAATTTTTGGGTGCAGAAAAAATTGGGACATAATCCAAAGGGTTTTGTGGGCTAAGATCCCTGAGATGAGCAATTTTCTGTTGAAGGGTACAGTCAGTCATTAAAGCCTGGATTAAGGGTGTCACTGGCTGGTTCTCTGCCTGTATGAACTGGAGCACCCATTTCTGTATCCACACATCACTCAGTACAACACTGAATTTCCTGAGCTCTCTGATTCTCCCAAGTCTGAGGGAGGGAAGCTGTTCAGTGCCCACAATATGTTCACTCCCAGTGCATAATAAAGTCAGAGAGGCTCTCAGAGCTCCTGCACTGCAAACATCCTGGCAGAGAAATGAAATCCTCGATGGAGTGAACTCTGCTGCAGCTGGGGTTGAGAGCATTCCCACAACTCAGGGAAGGAGATTTCACCACTGCACATCCTGCCAGGCCCCCAAGTGCTCCAGAGCTCACCTTCTTCGAGCATCAGGGTGAACTTTTTGCCATGGGTTCCACCGTAAAATTAGATTCACGCATGGCGCTCCTGGGCTCGTGAATTCAAAAGATAATTTTCACTTGCTTCTTGCTATTCTCAAGGAAATAAGCTGCTCCATATGACTCATCATTTTGTGGGAGTTCAATGCCAAGCCTGCTTGCACACAAAAGAAAATCACACAATTATACTAAATTTTGTAAATCAAAAACTTCTTTGTAATTGCCTTAAGATTATTTCATATTCCGTTCTCAGAAGATGCTTCCCCGTGTAGCCATTTAGAAGGAACATTTATTACAAAAGTTAATTACAGTTTCTTAAAGAATTAAATGGGGTTTTTTGATCTTTTGGCGTTTTTTTGTTCCAAAGAACGTCTCTGTTACACTCATATCCGAATTTTGGGGTTATGTTTCAGTTTTGCCCAGATTTTTGACAATCTCATTAAGAAAATGTCATTTAGTTTTCCTCTACATGTATCTAATCAGTAAAACATATTTTATTGAAGTAGTGTTGGGCAAAAAAATGCCAAACACTGCATCACTGCTGTTCTTAACTGTCTCTGAACTAATTTTAACTTCAAAAAAATACTTTAAAATTAGAAAGGAAGGGAAAAATACAGAAACATTTAAAATAACATGCTATTTCAACATACAGATGAAAACAAACAGGACTTTGAAAACATCACTTAATTGGAGGAAAGAAGGGCTGGGAAGAAAATTGATTAAAAAATGAAAGTTTTCCAGTTTCTGCCATATTTTTGTGGGGCTTCTTAGAGTCCAACTCTGCCCATCCAGCAGTCAGCAGCTATTTCTGACGTGTTGTTTCCTCACTTAAACACAGTCTGTCACTTGACTCTCTAGAGAAAGTGGTTGTCTAGAAAAGCTGAACTGGTAAAGGGGGAAAAGAGCAGAAAAATCGCTTCTAATTACTGCTATATCCATTTGGGGACTGGCTAGAAGCATCAAAAATCTCTCCTTATTTCTTCCAATAGAGTAGAACCAAAGAAAAGTCTCAGTTTGAACCCAGCTCTGCCTGGGTCCTGTTTACCAAAAGGAATTTCTGGGCTCCAGGCAAGTGGGGAGAGGCAATAAAGGACTTCTCATAATTTAATAACCAGTCATAGCGTTCTGTTTAGGCAATTCTAATGCTTCAGAAAATTGGATTTGGATGAGGTCTCTGCACCTTAATTTGCTCTCCCTTTGCATTTCCTGCAAAGAGCTGTTCCATAGCACACAGCCTGCAGCTCCCAGGTGTTTTATTGCCTTTGTGACAGCAGAGCCCTGCTGGTGTTCACCAGAATGGGGCAGAAATTCTGTGTTCTGACACTGCCGGGGCTTTTCTCCCACCTTTGGCACTCCCTGCCTTTCTCTGAATGCTCTGCAAAGCAGCTCCTCCTCTTCCTCAGCTTCCCCCTTACCTCTGGGCCTGGCAGCAGAGCTCAGGAATTCCTAATGGACCTGGGAGCAGAGCTCAGGGAATTCCCAATGGATCTGGGAGCAGAGCTCAGGGAATTCCCAATGGACCTGGGAGTAGAGCTCACGGAATTCCCAATGGACCTGGGAGCAGAGCTCAGGGAATTCCCAATGGACCTGGGAGCAGAGCTCAGGGAATTGTCAGCCCAATGTACCTGAAAGTCTCAGCCCAATGTACCTGAAAGTCTCAGCCCAGTGTACCTGGGAGCAGAGCACAGGGAATGCTCAATATACCTGGCAACAGAGCACAGGGAATTCTCAGCCCAGTCTTCCTGGGAATAGAGCTCAGGGAATGCTCAGCCCAGTGTACCTGGAATTCTCAGCCCAATGCTCCTGGGAGCAGAGTTCAGGGAATTCTCAGCCCAGTGTACCTGGAATTCTCAGCCCAATTCTCCTGGAATTCTCAGCCCAATGCTCCTGGAAGCAGGGCACAGGGAATTCTCAGCCCAATGCTCTTTTCCCTCTGCTTTGGGGACAACTTTGAGCCCTTTCAAAGCCACCTTCACATTCACAGCTCCTGCCTGCAGCCTGGCTGAATTCCAGCCTCATAATTGCATTCCACCTACCCCAAATTCTCCCTTTAGCTCAAGTGGGAGCATGTGCCATTTTCTGAGCTCTGATACTTTGCTTTTAAACTCCCAGTGAAACTGAAGAGAAAGGCAGGCAGGATTTGGCTCACTGGTCTAAAACCATTACCTACAGTGCAGCAATTGTTCAGGAAAGCCAGTGAAACCACCAGCAAAGACCTGGGCTGGAATTCTGAATACAAAGCTGCTGCAGGCCCATTTCCAGACTGGTCTGTGACAGCTCTTAAGCTCCTGTTCTGCTTTATTCAAAGTGGTGTGGAATGAAAATATTTTGATATGGAATCTGGGACCCACAAGCAAGTGCCCAATATAAACTTTAGAATAACATTCCCCCTTTCTGAAAACTGTTAAGTGGCTCCATTTTTACTTCAGTGGGGAAATAAAGGTTTCCAAAACTTTGTTTTCCAAGAAAAAGAAATGTCAGTCAGTAGTGGAATTTGCTTTTCAAGCCGTAATGTAAATCTTACTCTTGGATTAGAGGAGTGACCTGAATCTTCCAGAAGTTCTGGCTTTTTCTTTATGAACACCTCCAGCCATGTGAATTTTCATTTGTACTTGAAATATATTTCTAAACATTTGCATTTCTCTACTTCACCATTAACAAACTGATCATGAAGTCAAAAGGGAGATAAACCAGTCAGAAGGACTGGCATTTGCAAGATAAAAGCAGCTTAACATGAGTTAAATACGAACTATTAAGCAGTGAGATTTTTGAGACTTCCAAAATCGTTCAGTGTTTAAAATTTAAAGCCAGAAAAGAGAAGAATCATTAATAAGAGGAATAAAAGTGGCATCTTGATGCATATGGGAAGAGTGGGTATAACTATGCATACAAAAAACTGGTCTTGAAGAAAGATCACCAGAACATGAATAAAATGAGAAAAATTATGTGAGATAGAGTTAAGTGAGACAGACAAAAGGAAGATACAAGGAGGACAGTGGAAGAGGAGGTAAATTGACATCATTTCCTGCTCAGCATTTCAATTATTTTCCTTTAGCTCACAGCAGCATCATGAAATCAGCATTTCTTTTCTCTATTATCCCCACCCTGGTGAAGGTCCTGGTGTTTGGATTTGCTGCTCAGTTGACAGAGGGATTTTGTCAGTAATCTGTTTTGGTTGCTCACTGCTTGCCAGCCTGTTGTGATGTGTGTTCACACAGAACATATTTGTTTGCTGCAGCGTGGGAGGAGCAGGAAGGGGACACAGAAGAGGTGTGGACACACTGACCTGCCCTGGGAGCTCTGCTGAGCTGCTGGGGTGTGGGGGCTCTGTGTGAGCCCCCATGGCCACACACAGCACCCCCAAATGTCACCTCTGCCCCTGGGATCAGCCAGGAGAGCCCTGTGGAACACGGAGTGCTGGGAGCAGGGCTGGTGGATGACAACACCAACTGGGAGCCACAAAAGCCTGCTCACTTCTTTATTTTTTCTCCCTACCAACTCTCACGCCTTGGGGAGAGTCACTTAACTCCATTAAAACCCACTGTACCTCCAAGGAAGAAAGTGCAAACCAAAATAAACAGGCTTTCCCAAGCAGATTCAGTCTCAGCAAGGATTTTGTCTGCTGCTCTGAAAATACAAAAGCAAATAAAAGCTGGATATCTGGGGGGTGACATGCTTGAACAAATGAACAAAATTCACATTACAGGCATCTGTGTGTGTGTGAGAGTAGTTCTCTTTGTACAGCCAGAGCACAAGGGTGCCAGATCCTGATTTTAGGGGCAGGTTATCAGCACAAGGACAATTACAATATCCATCAATGTTCACTGAGTGGATACCATGGAAAATTGCACCTACACTCAGCCCTTAGTAAATCATTAGAATAGAATTTAGTAAATCCATTCGATTAGAATTGAGTGAAACCAAACATTTCCCACCAAGCTGGAATGGAGCATCATCATTTGACTTTCTCCTGTAGTTTTTTGCAGTCCTCTAAGAGCTGTTCTGTATGCCAGGACAGGCAACTAACCCTGTTTTTCCTGGGCACCTCTGGGCCTCCTAAAGCAGCCTGGCTCCTTGCTTTTCATTGATAACATTTGCATCTGCTGGACCTGATTGTCTCTGATCATTCTCCCCAGTGCTGCTGGTTTACCTTTCCCTTTTGAATTTCTGCAGATGTTTGCTGATTATATGCAAACTGCAGCTGCCTTTCAAACAAGCTACAGATCTGTTCCAGAATGCACTGGACATCAGAAGAGAATTCCAGTGGCAGCAGGTTTCCCAGCTGATGAAGAGACAGAATGCTAAGAAAAAGGAATTTGCTTTTTGCAGGAGGGAGAAGGGCTCTGCTCCTCTGGGCCTTTCTTCCTGTGCATGCCTCTTTGCAAATGGAATCAGCACAAGGCCTGCATGAGGAAAAGCACCATGAATACCAAGTCAGCCCTGAGTTGCAAAGGAACAGAAAATGCATTGGTTCTAGTTAAAATCGATTTTTGCCTTGGAAGTAAGTATTGGATTCACTTTCTGTCTCCCTCCCCAAAACACTTTGGGCAGATGGAAAATATCACTGTAACTGCTCTATAGTGAAGTGGTAAATAAACAACCAAGTAGCCCAGAAATTGTGCTGGGAGTGTCAGGGAAACTCATTTCTCACTGTTTCCCTGCAAAAGGGGGAAAGCCTCTGGAATTAATTCAGAGAGTTCTTCCGTGTTGATCCAAAAAATGAGGGAGGTTCTCCTCCCTCCCCCAGTACCAACAAGGTATGACTGGAGCAGAGTAGTTTCCAGAACTTTAGAGTCCCTAGGACTATGAAATTATCAAAAGAAAAGAGAAGCAATGGAACTTGAGCCAATCCATTTATGTTCTGAGCAGAATTTTGAAAAAGTTTTTCATTTTCCTTTTTAAAAAAACAAGGTCACAAAGGGTTACATGAAATTATAGAAACAAGGTTTTGTATACTGAGTAATAAACAGAGCAGCTGCTGGATTCTTCATGCCTCTCTTTAAATTAAGATAAAATAAATGACTGATCTGAGTTTTTTTAGTAATTACTGACTTTAAGTACAGATACTGATGAGTGTTGATGATTATTGTGCAGCCACAGGGGGACTCAGTGGATATTCAGAGGGGGGAAAAGCTGCAGCAAGAGCTGCTGAATCATGGGATGGTTAAAGGTGGAAAAGCCCTGCAAGACTTTGGAGCCCAGCTGTTAACTCAGCACAGCCAGTGCCTGACCCTGTCCCTGAGCAGCACATCTGAACCTCTCCAGGGATGGAGAGCCTGGCCACCACTTCCAGTGCAGAAACCTCTCCTGGGACCCAGTCCACAAAATCTGCATTGAGACTTTTTGCCCAGGTGAGGAAAACATTCCCAGAGCTCCTCGGGGTCTGAGAGGTCCCTGGGAGGTCACAGAGGGGTTTGTGAGGGCACAGAGGAGGAGAGATCTCTTCTGGTGCTGCCAGTTTAGACTACACACACTTACTGGAAACATCTGGTGAAAGTTTCCTGCAAAGCCCCTTAGGTGTGAGCTGTGAAATACCAGCAAAGAACTAAAATAAAATCATAAGGCATTGGAAATGAGGGGGAAAAGGAACCTAAAAGAACCAAACTGAGGGAGAGCTGTGGACTCAACTCTGACACAGAGCTTGGAAAGAACATCCTCCAGCCCAAGAAATCTCCTGCTGCTGTCAGGGGCTGCAGCTGAGCACCCCTGTGTGTGCCACAGCACAGGGTGACACCGCTGTCACCACAGCAGGGGCTGTGCTGGCAGGGAATTCAAGTTGTAAGAGTCTTCTCTCTGCAGAATCTGCTGCTTCTCCACCTCCCAGCTGTTTTCTCTCTCGCTGTGGGTGTTGCAGGACTGCACAATCTGGTTTAAAACACGGTAAAAGTCATTATCTTCCTATTGTAATTCCTATTTTCTTTGGTATTCTTTGTGAGGCTCCTGCAAATCCGTCCCCTGCTTGGCTGCAGCACTGTGGAAATCACTGGTACATGCCTTTAAAGATTAACTCGTGTTTTCTTGTGTTTGCATGCAAATACTGATGCACTGAGGAACTCTGCTCAGTTTTGTACATCTGCACTACCACAGGCATTATTGCACCATGTCACACCACACTTCCACTGTAATCTGCATTTCCCCCCTTACCTAATCAAGCTGCAGGTAATAACTATAACCAACCCCTCATGTCCTGCTTTCAGTGTTCTCCTGACCCCTTCTGTGAAATGCCACATTTTGCATATCTGCACCAAACTCTCCCCTAGCTGAATTCTGAACCTCAGAGCTTTATACTGTACAAAATGCCATTCTTCAGGCTTGAATACATTCCGATAAAGTACAGAGATTTCTCTTCCCAACTCCCCAAAATACATCCTCTTCTCCCAAAAACCTCCAAAGCTTGCTGTAAATTATTCCCTTTGTGGTCACACATACTCTTTCAACACACAGAAAAACCCTTGTTCAAACTAAGAATTAGCTGTCTGCTGTTCTCTTCTCTCCCTGGATCTCAGACCTGTGCACACAAACCCCACAGTCCTCTACACTTTTTAAAAATGAAACTGATTTTTCTGTATTTTGATGTGAGATATATCAGGAGAATAATGCCTCCAAGAAAGCTGGGTGAAACTTCTTTTAAAAGATTTGCTTTCTCAAGACTGGATTTTCAGTTGGTAGATTTATATTTTTTCAGAATTGCTGGCACAGAAATGATCAGTTTGCTTTGCCTAGTTGAGCATGGTGAATATTTTCTCTTGGATAATTCTCCTGGGAAAAGATACAGGCATAATGAGACTTATTCATGTACATAAAGTATATGCAGTTAATATGGAGCCACAATTACCAGAAATTAAATTCTAAATGCTCCTGTAATAAAAGCACATCTATGAAAGCCTCAGAAAAGGCAAAAAGAGACCTCATAAAGGATAAGACAGTGATCTAATAATGGGAATAAAGGAGAGCTGTTGGGGTGTGGGAATTGGGATGCTCCTAAACCAAGACTTGCATGGTTCTGCCTCAACCCATTCCTGCACCTGAGTGCCCCAAACATCTTCTGGGACACCTGCAGTGCCTACTAAACCCCCATGTAAAAGAAATTCATAAACTACACCTGAGAGCCTAAAGAACAGTTTTTAAAGCAAATGAAAAATTCTTTGCTGTAAAGAATTTTTTGTAATTCTTTGCTGTTCAGCCCTTTCTCAGCCTATGAATTCACTTAGTTATCAGTTTTTCACTTATTCCTTATACACAAACATGTTAAAAAACTCTTCCTTTGTACAATAAAAGAGAAGATTTGCCCTCTATATTCCACTTCTGAGTCTCAGAATTCCTCAGCCCAGGACAGGACACCAGACGTTTCACATTTGGGGACATCACTGTGCTTAACCCACTTGCATTTAGAAAGTCACAAATACAAAGCAGAGAATGGTGATTCCAATCCTTGATGCATATGACTAAATATGCAGTGAATATATCATCAGAGAGGAGCTGCACTTGGTGCATGCAGCACTAACCTGGACCTAATGAGTTTAATTAATCACAGTCTTGTACACCATAATGACACCAACACAGACTGTAGGGAGGGTCTCCATCAGCCCACCCTCCTCTCAGTTATTAAACAGAGACTGCCTTGGATTTGGGACCCTCCTGCAAGGGTTCCACCCTGCTGGCAGGGCTCAGACCTGCCTGAGTGCACCCCAGTAACCACAGCCCCCATCAGAGATGCCTGGGAAGGCTCAGCTAGAACAGGGGCTGGACAGTTACAGAATAAAACAGGGATTGATTCAAAGGATCTCCTCCATTGGTGCACCCTGGGCAGCACAAGAGCCCAGCCAGGGCTGCACCCAAGATGAACCAAAATGGTCCCAAAATGAACCCAAGATAAACCAAAATGGTCCCAAAATGAACCCAAGATGAACCAAAATGGTCCCAAAATGAACCCAAGATGAACCAAAAATGGTCCCAAAATGCACGATGGTCACAGGGTCTCTCCCTGTGATCAGCTCTGCTCCATGTGCAGATTGCAGTTCACTGGCCAATTCCAGCTTTAGCTTATGAATTCCATCCTCCTTGTTTTTCTCTCTTCAGTTCACCATTGTTTATACTTTTTTTGGGCCTGGAGATTATAACAATTATCCTTGGACAAGCTGGAAAAGGATTGCTCTGTCTGCCTACCCTGTGAAGAGAACTCACTAATGATTCATATGAAGCTCAGAGTTACACATTAAAGCAGCACAGAAAAATATTAAAGCTATATCTGAAAAATATAAAAGCTAAACCTGAGGCACCATCAGAGGGCAGAGCTCATCATCATCATCCTCACCACTCGGTGAAGAGCTGTGGTGCAGAGGGAGAGGAAGAAAAGTGGCTGAAAAAGTTTCCACTTGAAAAGGCAGCACATAGGGTTAAATATCAGATTGATCATGGTGCTTTCAGACACAGCCTGGAGAAGCCAGATAACTGAAAAACTTCATTTTGCACCCATCCTTTTCCACTTTGTTTTTACTTTGTCGCTTTTTAATGTTTCTTACCATTATGGAAAGTCTGAGATCTCTGCACCATTTTTATAACAGAAAACATTAAAATGAATGTTTTACCTTGAAAGTTCACTGTGTCTCCACTGGGACTTCTGTTCCACTGCTAAAGGATGTACTTTAAGGTGTTAAATAAAGCCAAACAATACAAATGTTTCCTTAATCTAGAACATTTGAAAACATATTCAGAGAATGTTTTAACAGAGGCTTCCAGTTCTACATTCCTCTGGCTGAACTAAAATCTAGAAGTGATTATCATAATCATAATTTGACACTTCCATAATTTATTAATTATGAAAGAATAAAGGTGGAGGGAAGACTCTTACATTTTTCATGTGTCCATGTGTGTTTATTTCTTAATATGTAATATTAGAATATTCCAAGGTTGTGTATGGAGTACAGCTGTTAGAACTTGACTTCAATCAAGCCATAATTGGGGCAAAACATCCTTTTCCAAGTCACTTACTGTGTCCTAAAAGTGATAAATTATAGAAGGATGGGAAAGCAGAACAAAGACAGGAAGGCTTCAGAAGAAACTGCCAGCCACCCGTTCCTGCACATTTCCATCAGAGCAGCTCATGTAGTGCTGATATGGAATTCAGAGCTAAATCTCAGATTTAAAAGAGGTCACATACCCCATGACAGATTTCTTGTAGAACAATCTTGATAATTTATTCATCAAGATGGTATCAGCTAGGATATGACAGTGGGGAAGGGAAGCAGAAACAGGGCAGGATGAGGAAGGATGAGGTAGAATCAGAATATGCTGTACAGTTGCCAGAACAGGAGGAAAACACTGCTAATAAAACAAAATTAAAAATGAGAATTAAAAGTAGATAAAGTAATAGAGTAAAGGCACCTAACACATAATGTCAGGTCGATATAGTAATTATAGTGTCAAAAACAGGAGAGGAAGCAGAAAGCACTGCAGTTGGAAAAGTAATTCAAAAAATAAAGAATAAAGTGAACTATAAAACTGTGATTGAAGGGTACACAATAATAAGCACAAAATTATGGAGACCATAACATACATTGAGGACAAAAGCACTTGAGAAAATCTTCAGTGATTCAGAGGCAGGAAAAGGAAAAATGTCATGTCATTTACATAAAAGTGTTGAATGAAATATCAAATGAGAGGATTATGCAGTAAAAATATATTTGCAGGAGCTAAACAAAGATGAGGAATGAAGATAAGTAATGAGTTCTGTATAAATAAGTGACAAATTAATAGGATTCTGTTACAAAACAGGAAACTGAACAATGCTCAGAAATAAAGAGAAATAAACTACAGTGTATGGTTAGCGGAGAGAAAATTCTTAGGGCCACAAAGAATTAAAGAGCTACTAAAATTAAATGTGGTGCCATTGTCTGTGGAAACAACAAATTCATTACAGACTGACAAAAATGGTGGCATTGTAGCTCTGTTGTACTTCATCTCCCCAGTTAGTAAACTGGGTAAAATAAATTAGTAAAATAACGTCTTGTGGCTCTCAAGAACAAGTCCCTTGCTTACCTTCAGTTAGTCATGATGAGTTCAGCTCCCAGGCAGGCTCAAGGTGAGTGTGGCGAGGCAGGATTGCACAGCTGAATTCCTAGAGAAATTGCATCAAAAGTAGTTAAATGTGACTGTTACCCACCCAAGTTCTCTATAAAATTAACCTGTTAAAAATCTGTTAAATACAGACTGGAAACTCCTGAGTGGTGTTTGGTTTTCAGGTCGGGAAAAAAAAAAGGATCTAAGTTTGAGAAAAAACTTTTTTTATTTTTTTTTTCCTTTTCTTTTCAGAAATTGGCCACTTACAACAAAAAGCCAATCACTTCTAAGTCCGAGGATGGAAATTGATTCTGCTTCTGTCTGGGTGGATTTCAACAGCCATCAAGGGAAGATAGAAATGGATTCAGCTCTAGCTCCTCATGCCTCTCTCACAGGTGTGCTCGGGGCTGTGCCTGAGTCCATCCCCTGATGGATGGTCTGGGAAGCAGCAAATGAGGAGCTTCAGTTCTGGCACAAATGCTGGAAACACTTGTGCTGTCACAGACCCACATCAAGCACTGCAGAAACTCCCCCCATCGTGGGCATTCCAATTAGAAAGGTGCTTAATTGAGGTAGCAGGAAAAACCAAGGGCTGAGGGGAGGAGGAAGGGTCAGAGCTCTGCCAGCCTCGCTGGTGTCCCAGGCTGTCACCTCAAGTGGCAACACATGCCTTTCCTCCTGGCAGGGAATACAAAATCCTTCAGTTCTCCTTACAAGAGGAATGCTGGTGTTAAAATCACCTGGAAAAAGAGAATAGATTCAAATGAAAACTTTCTGACAGAAGACCAGTTGGTGAAGCTTTCCTTAGCACAGGCAAGTAAACTCTTCATTAGCAAAGATGTGGTCTCTTTTTTCCTAAAATTAGCCTGCTCCTCAGCACCACATCCAGAGGGAAAACTCTGTCTGTGCCTCTAGAGATGCACAACAGGGAAATGAGGTTATGACTCCTCAGCAGAGGTTCCAGCAGGGAATCCCTGCTTTCTGCAGAGGTGCAATAAATCTCAGGCAGGATTTTAAGAACAAAAAGGAATTCCTTCCTGTGTTTTTCCTTGCCCAGCTGTCCATGCCTGCTTTTGGCAGATCCTTTTATCCCTTGCACAGCCCCAAAGGCCCTGGTGAGCAGGGTTGTGCTGCAGGTCACACAGGGTAAAGGGAGAGCATCAGACACCACAACTAGCAGAACTCCTCATTTGATCAGGGGAAAAATTCCCTTCAGGAGGAGGCAGAGGATAAAGCAGTGTGTCTGCACACTGCCTGCTTGTATTGTGCAGTGATATTAGCAGAAAACATGAAAGAAACAAAGCCACTTCTGAGCTGCAGGGATTAGGGCGGTGTAATTGCTCAAGAGACTGCTGGAGTCAGTGATCTAAATCACTCAGCACATTCGAAATTCCTGGGGAATTCCAGCCCAGGTGCTTCCACGCTTTTTGTTGTCTGAAGTTCTGTACTGATAATGGGAAGGTATTGTAAAGTTGGAGATGAGAGATGAAATCAAAACTTCTGTAAGAAATCAAAACGTTTAAGCTCTACTCTTTCTGAAAGACATACCTGAGTATTCTCAACTGAAATGAACACATAACACAATCCAACTTTCTGGACAGTGAGGTGAGGGACAGGATGGGCAGCTCTGTTTAGATAGCAGGGTTTGAAACAGATGAGTTTGAAACACACGGATTTGATGAGTAGAGCACAAATTGTCAGTGTGAGTCTGGGGATCCTCAGCTCACTCTGCTGCCTGCTGCCACCCAAAGTGTCCCTGTGCTGGGAGAAAGAGGAGCCAGGGACAGACTGCAGGCAGCAGGTGCCAGGGAGTGTGTGGCTGGGGAAAGAAGAAATGTCTCAGCTTGGCCTGTTATTAAATTTGCCAATCCACGTTCTGCTTCTCCCAGCGCATCGAGGCCAGCTTTGCTGCAGGAGCAATCAAAGCCCTGACCAAAAACCAGCAGGAATATAAACAGGGAGAGACCTGGCTGCTGGGGGCTGCATTTCCATTCACCTGAACCTCTGGGGTTGCTGGGATTTCTAGTGGAGTGGAACAGCCTGTGGGAATGGGGCTGGTCAGCTAACTGGGCAATCCTGTGCTCCACTTGGCAGCTGAGGACTGTGCTGCCTTCCCAACCTCCCAGAGTTCTCTGTCTTGGCGCAAAGAAAATGAAAGCACATCAGAGAACGAGCTCCTGGAGTTCTCCTGCAAATATCAGCAATCATGCATTCTCAACAAAACCAAAAAACCTCCCTGTTTCTGTGCAATCTGTTTTTTCAGTTAAAAAATTCCTCCCCTGGAAACAACCCCAGAAATCCATAACTGATTCTGTCAAATCTGCGTCTGCTGTTAGAAAATTGCTTTCCCAGGAACAAGTTCAGTGGAAGTCTCTCTTGCCAATGTATTCACCCAGATATTTTATCTGCATAAAGGACCTAAAATATACTTGGATTGGTTTTTTTCTGAAATTGAAAAATATTTCATTTGCACTGAAACCAATCATCCTAAATAGCAGTGCAAATCAGTCATCCTGAATAACAGTGCAAAATAAGCTTATTTACTATTACATTAAGCAACAATTTTGCACCTTGTTGAGTAGGACTCCAGTTTTCATTTTTCCCTGACAGGTTGAAATTATTTTCTGGGTTGATAGACAAGAACTCACAAGAAGCCCTGTAATTTAAGTCATCTTTTTGGTTCTCCATTAAATATCCAGAATGTGCATGTTGCTCTAACCTTGCAATAACTCACAACTCCAGCTGTAACAGGTCTCCAACATTCTCCTAAAATAATAATGACCAATAAGAAGAAAATACACATTGGTATCAAAATCAAAAGGATTGAAGATTTCTCAAAAGAATCCAAGATTCCCCAGACTTCTCAACATCTAGGCCACCTGAAATCTATTCCTAGGCTTTCAAAATAATCAAACTGCAAGCAAAGGAAGTCACTTTCTCTGTACCTTTTATCCATTTTTATCTATAGTTTTATAATACCTTCTCTGCTCCTTTATAATAACTGTGAATAGATCTGTGCTCATGCAGAAAGGCATTTTATTGAATTAACGAGATTATGGGGCTTTGGTGTGGAATGCTTGTAGTAATTAGACTTAATATAAGAATTCTCCCAGCTGATCAGAGGTGTGAGAGGCATCTTGTAAAGAAGACCTACCTAACACCACACTGGCAGGGCCTTTTAGCTGCTCTCAGACATGCACAGACATCCAGGAGGTCACACTGGCTCCTCAGTTTGCTTGTGAGCTCCTTATTGCAAGAAGAAGAGACAGAAATAACTTGCATTTCATACTGAAAAAAATATATAATTCCAAACTTTTTGGGTTTTGTTTATGGTGGCCTTATCACCCAATTCAGCAAAGAGAATTGATCCAGATAACACTTTTGGTATCACCACTAAAGACTCTCCTCATCAGTAAATCCAGAGGACAGCTGGATTTAATTGCTGCCAAATCCTTGCTGATTTTTAACTGGAACCTGCAAGAAGCCTCATCAATTGTAGCTATTGATGAGCTGCTTTTGATTTGGATCCTGAAGGGTTGAACATGCAGAGCAGCACGAGCTGTGCAGCAATGAGCTGTCCCTTGCTAGTGACACCAACTTTATTTATGGTATTAATGTCACTGCAGGGCTGGTGCCTCTCCCTTTGCAGATCAATGCTGAAGTTTGGGGAAGAAACTTGGGGCTGCCCAATTAGGTGAAAAGAGGAACATGATTATGGATGCCTGAAATGCATTGATTGCTTTAGGTGCCATCAGTCACTTCTACTCTGGATTTTGAGACTGCATGGACTAGCTTGAGCAGTGTGAAACCAAATATTTAAACTCTTCCACTAATATTTATAGACAAAATGTCATTTTTTTCATAATATTGATTCAGTTTCACCTATTTTTACATGTAGCATAAGTATCCCCAAAGCATGAAATCCCCAGATCTGTGTTCAGCTGTGGAGGTATCGAAATAGAAATGCTTTTCTTAGATCTCCAGTTGCTACTGACAGTGAGTCCTTTCAGCTACAGGGGAGGATACAGACAGGAGTTCCAAAATAAGCTTTGAGTTTCCTCCTCACCAAGATCTGTGATTTTAAAGCACAGGTGAGAGTTCTGCTCAGTAGACTGTAATTTTGGCTTGTGAGATACAGAGATGCAAGCTGTGCTATGAGGCATCTAGTTCACAAAAAACCATCTCTAATGACAATGACAGTTACCCAGAAAAGGCAAATCACACTCATTTATGCTGGAATGGGTGGATTAAAATGCCTCCAAATTCTATTTATTTTAATGAAGAAACAAGATTTGGAATTTAAAAAAAAAAAAAAAAAGAAAACAAAAAACCAAAGCAAACAAAAAAACCCCAACCAATCAACTAAAAAAAAAAACCAAAAAAACCCAACCAAAAAAAGCAAATCCAATAAATCTGTCTCCTTGGCTTCCTTTGGAACACAATAATAGCTATTTTTTCACAGAGGTATAGTGTTTACTAAGAAATCTGCTCCTAGGGTAAGCTGTTATTACTTTAGCAGTCTCCAGGCTCCAAAAGGAATGAAAATAGTTTCAAAAATGCAAGGCATCCCTGGAATGGAGGAATGGATGATGAATTTGTGCCACTCACCACCTTGGTGGCTGTTTGTCTTTCATTAGCAGCTGAAGAGGCTCAGCAGCCACTTGGAAGCAGGGCCAGGCTGAGGCAGGAGAGGCAAACTCAGGAGTGGGGAACATTTATTATTCATCTGCAGTAATTTGTGGCCTGGCAAGAGCTGATGAATCCAATCTTGGGAGTGTTTTATGGTGAGTTAAGGAATCTACAAGGGAAAATTGGTAAAAATATTCATTCCTGTTCTAGAAATAAGCCAAAGCCCTGACTGGAAATCCACCCTCTCTGATAACCTGAGTTCAACAAGCAGTGGTCAGCATCTCCCTAAGGCTGGAAAATGGAATGTTGAAGTCATGGCAAAGGTCAGATTGTGCAGGGGAAGCAGCAGAAGAAATGAAAGGCAGAGGCTCTGATTCACTGCAGGGTCTGGAGCCTCCTGAAAGGTCCCAAAAAACAGGAGGGGACAGCACAGGTAAGGTGTGGGGCAAGAAAACAAAGAATGCCCAGTCAGAAGAGAGCAAAAAGCACTTGGCTAAGAAGAACAAGGAGCAAGGACAATTCAGGCAAGGCAGGAGAGGTCTGACACGGTGGCAGTCATATTTTCTGGAAAAATTGCTTTGCCCAGGGTTCTTCTCCTGGGAAGATGAGAAGCCTCAGAGAAAAAGGAAAACAATAATTACCTGATTTGCTTCTCCTGTGTTTTGCTGCTTTAGAATGTTGTTAGAGATTGTTTATCCAGCAGGTGATTGTTTCATTGGTTTCATGTGAATTGTTTTGACTCATTGGCCAATTATGGCCAAGCTGTGTCGAGGCTCTGGAGAGAGTCACCTGTTTCTTTAGCATCTTTTAGCCTTCTGTGAGTATCCTTGCTGTATTCTTTAGTATAGTTTAATATAGCTTTAGTAGAGCATTCCTTAATATAATATAGTATCATAAAATAACAAATTAGCCTTCTGAGAACATGGAGTCAGATGCATCATTCCTTCCTTCATCTGGGAACCCCACAAATACAACAGACACAACCCCCAGCCCCCTCCAGCACAGCAAACCAGATTTCTTGGGGCACACTGAGAACAACACCCCAGAGCTGCTTTATGACTTGAAATGGCCTCAGTTCCTTTGAAGTGCAGTGGATCCCTGGAATCAAGGCTTGGACACTCCCTGCATTTCAGCTGAGCAGCAGCTCCAGCTCAGAACTGAACCTCATCCTGTCAACAGCACAAATACAGCAAAGGCAGCCACTGCATCTGCTTCTGGCTTTGTGCCTGCATCCTAGAAATTTGGCTACCAAAGGAAGATTTTCCTAACAAATGGAATTTTTGGGTTGGTCAATGCACTTGGGAACAGACAGAATTTCTACTTCATCCAGTGGAGCTGAAAGGAGCAAGCCAATCTCAATTTTCTCTTTCTTTTCTGTGTCATAAGGCTAAAAATAGCACAAATACTGTTCATAATAAAAATCTGCATTTATTGATTTTGAGAGTGGTGTGATGGTGGCTAAATTTAAAAGTTTCGTTCATAAACACTGACTTGTCAAGTAAAGGAACAAATCTTTTTAAAGAAGAAATTAATCACTCTCATAATTGTAAAGTCTAATAAAATAAAAACTCATTTCACTGTTACTCCAACCCCTTATTATGAGCTACAATTTATACTATATTACAAATCCTCCTAAAGGTAATAAATTTGATGCTGAAAAAATTAATATAAAATCTAATTACATTTAATTTGATTGAATTAGAATGGATTTTTTTTTTCTGTAATCTTGTTTAATTCAAAACATTTGTAAAACACCAAAATTATTAACAAGGCCTAAAAAACCCTTCATCTGAAGTTACAGACTTGAGTAAATACCTACCTTCTTCTCCACCACAGGAGATGAGAATGGAAATCTTGTGTTCTGGGCCAAATTCTGCTACAGGCAGCCACTGTCTGCTCTGCTGACCTCAGTCTGTGTTCTTGGGATCCACAGTTTTAAAGGCAAGACAGGAAACTGGGCACAGGAAATGCAGAGTATTTCTACAAGTCACTATTTCTCTGAAAATATACAGGAATCTCACTGCTCTCTCTCTGGCAGTGAAAAAGAATCTCACTGCTTGTCTCATCACATTTATCCTGAAAAAATTCCTGATTTGCAGGAGTGAAACCTTTTCCTTTTCAAACTCCTAAAGGAGCTTGTTCTGGCACGAGCCTGGGCCAGGGTTCCACCCATTGCTGATATCCCTGATCCTGATTTATGTGGAATGGGACAGTCATGCTCTCACTGCCCAGCTAAGGAGTTAAACCTTCCACCTGATGGAGGAAATCTGCTTTAAACCAGCTCCTCTCATGTGTTTTTCACAGGGTGTAATTTAAGAGAGCTGAAAACCCCAGGTATTCAAACTCAACGCTTTCAACAGGAGGAACTTTTTTAATGCTGGTTTTTCTTTCTTTTTCAATGCTGGTTTTTCTCTCTTTTTCAATGCTGTTTTTCCTCTCTTTTCCCCACAAAGCTGGCCCTGAGAGCTCTCTGATGAGGACTCTCCACGCAGCTCCTCTGCAGAGATGTGCTGCTCCCTTCTCGCAGCGCTTTGCCAATCGCGCCTTCCAACTCCGCCGGGGGAAGGAACTTTCCTCGTGCAAAACCTCCTGCACAGGTCCCAGCAGTGGATGAGAGGGCAAAAAATTACCAGTCCTTGTTGCTGACCTCCAGGCAGCTTTTCCAGCTGCCAATTCCCCCTGCCTCTGCAGGTCTGGGGGTTTGTTTGCTGTGAATGAAAGATTGGGTGACGCATCTTGGACGCCTCCAAGATTGGGTGACGCATCTTGGACAGAACTTCGTGAGCAAGGCTCTCCTTTCCTTGCCTTTCTTCCCATCTTTGTGTGCTGCAGAACTGGCTTTAAACATCCCCACAACCCAGGAATTAAAAGAAAGGAAAATTTAAGTCTGAGAAGGAACAGCCACCATTTATACGCTGTGTATAAAAACAAGTTCTATGCAGAAAATATTTAGGCAGATTTTTAAAATTAACACCTTAGGCTTTCTTAAAGATTGATTCACTTCAGTGACTCAGTATATCATGGTTTTCGCTGGATTTTTTTCTGTGCTGTGAAATAAGCTTGGTTTATGTAGCAAAAACATTATGATTTCACATTTAGCAGCATAGAAATTGCCTTCTGTTCAAATTCATGCTTTTCTGTAAGATTCCAATACCTTCCAGTGAGCAGTAGTTTATTATCAAACAGAAAAATGCATTCTGTGAGCAAACTGAGCCTTGCCACCACAAGCTGGGACGAGTTTGTGTTGACAAGATGTCAGAACCTAAAGAAATTTTAGGTTTGCATTTGGTATTTACTGAATCAAATTGTGACAACCAGCAGAGATCATGTCTAAATGATTTTACACAGTTTTGTTCAGTGATTATTAGAATTTTGCATCTTGGATTTATATGTGAGCAACCTCCAGGAAACCAAAGTTTTAAAGTACTTGCACAAAAAAATCTCAATACCATTGCTCAAGGTATTGTTTGTTGTGTATACAAAATTAAATTCTGAATGTGTTAGCAAGGTTATATCACATGTTGATTGAGTTTATTGGCAAAATGGAAAAATTCCAGTTAATATTTACTTTGGGTTAGAATGGGATTCAATATCAGCTTTGCATTTTGAATAAAATGGATGGAAATCTGAGAGAAATCTCAAAATCTTAACAATGTGGAGCTATTAAAAGATTTCCATATTAATATTTAAGAGATAATTTAGTAATATTCAAATAGATCACAAAACAATAAAAAAGCACACAGAAAGCTGCATGAACCAAAATACCTTCTGAAAAGCAAATATTTAAACATTATCGACATTCAAATAAAAATATAAATATCTACAACATTTGCTTTAGCTTGATTTGGTTAGTTAAAAAAATGAACATTCCTGTTTTCAGGGAATTGCTTTTTCTGTAAAGGACTTGGCTTTTTAGAAAAAGTTTTGAACAGTTCTGTGCACAAGATTGAAGTTGTGTCCACATATTTGTGGTCACAACTGTGATATATGCATATAAAATTGTGAATTCTACTGTATTCCAGTCAAATATGGAATCTTACTTAAATATAATTAAAAAATAACTCCATCCCAAGGTTCCTCTCTTTGGATGGCATTTCTGTAGTTACTATTTAACATTATTTCAGTTTTAAGAATGGCCTCCAAACATTCTGCTTCACTGTTATGAATGAAAAAAACCCCTAAACCATATCAGTTGATGCATGCCCAAAAGAAAATTTGCTCTTTGTAATCTTTAAGACAAAAGGTAAAATTCAAATGGCGTTTTCCACCAACACAAACCCATTTCAGACTCTGGGAATCTTACCAGAAAACATGGATCACATCTTCCTGCCCATTAAAAACAACATCCTATTCCCACAGATTTCAGAGGCAGCAGAGTAATTTAGTACAAGGGAAGCTAAATATAAAGCTTGTGCTAAACTCTCTTGGTGAAAACTGCATTCTGGAAGTAAAGCTGGAGCTGGGGACCCCGCAGAGAAGGAGGAGCCCAAACCCTGCAGCAGTGTCCCTGCCTGGGCTGGGGGCAGAGTGAGCTCTCCCCTGGCATTTGTTCCTCTGCGTCACCACTCGGTGATGAGCAGCTCCCTCAGCACCTTCCCACAGGGAGAGTGGAGCATGCAGACATTTAAAAACAGATGGGAAGGGGGAGAGGAAAAAGCCTCAGTGTGACCAAAATAGTGATTTTTTCTTAGGAGTTTCAAGAGCTCTGAACAATCCCTCTCCAGGTCTGACCTAATGGGCTTGAAATGATCCCCAGCACTAGGCAGGGAAATAAACACATTTTGGGCTGCATGTTGGAATGCACAGCGAGGGGCTGGGATGCTCTGAGGAGAAATATCACAGCCTGAATGAGTTTGCATTTGAGGTTTTATTTATTTTCAATGTAACCTTTACATATTGCAAACTCTTCTGTAGGTGGCAAGCAGCTCGCTTAAGATGTTTCTTTTAATTGAAAGAAAAAAGCCTTAAACCAAATACCAGCAAAGTGAATTCTCTGATTTATTTGCAATAATGTTCTAGCAGTATAGAAGGGGTGTAAAGGATGTGCTGCTTTTCCCAACTCATAATCTTTCACAATATTTAAATGTTGTTTAACAACAAGCAAATAAAAAGAACATTTAATATGAAAGCAGCTACTGAACTGATAAACATGATTCTGTAATTGAAGAATAATTTAACTGTTCTTTTTATTTGTCCATTTTCTCATATACACCACGATGGCATTATGACCATCTTCAGTAGGGTGGGAAATGAGAAAATGCAGCACGAGTGCATGAAAATTAAAATAATTAGCATGCACATGCTATCTCTGCCATTCCTGTATAAACCACATCCATTTTTGCTGCGTGCTGGCATTTATTTAGTGCTGAATTTGCAAAAGTGGCCATTGCTAAAGTTCATCCTTTGGAGCATCCAAGCTTACTGATTGCCAGAGAGGCAAATGCAATAGTTTGACAAATCCCCCCCAAACTGCTTGAAGAGTCCACTCAGCAATGCCTGAACATTGTTTCAATGTCACTTGTGCAGGTTTGCAAAAACAGCACCATGACAAGGGAGTGTCTCACTGCTTCCTCCCACCTGTAATGGCATTCTATTAAAAAAATTACATCAGCATCCATCTTTAAAGCATCAGTCCCTGGCTTGATCTTTAGTTTGATTATTTTGAAATCCCCAAGGTTTAAAGTGAATCCTGTACTTTCGCAGAAACAAAGCACTGCCTGATTGCTGTATTAAACACAGATGTTGCTGACTTGCACAAAGATCCTGAAGTCACGTTTTGTTTTCCTTGTTCAAAAATTAGTGTGATCTTTAAACAGCTGCTTTGTTGAGTCCACAGGTAGCTGCACTTTATTTGGAGAGAAAGAAGTCCTATATATAGCATCCATATGTTTCCTTCCTTTCAAAGGCTTAGTGGGAATTAGGTAAATAAACAAAAAATCCTACCTCAAACTGCAGTGTATAGGGCAGGCTCTGCTCCTGGGGAGATGCCAGAAAGAATTCTGTGAAGAGAAGAATATAAGAATATTGTCAAGTCCAAGAGCAGCACGAAGGTGGTAGCTGGGGTCAGAAGTCTTTCCATTTACCTGGTGTTAAAGCCAACAGCATTTGGCTGAGTTTAAATCCTGACACCTGGGGGAGAACCTGCAATATTGGGGCCTTCAGGTGGGAGTTCAGCTTTCCAGCGTGCTCCCAGATGAGCAGTGAAAATGTAGTAATGAATTGAAGTAAGACTTTTACCTGGTTCACATCTGCATTACAAAAGTAACAATAGCTCCTGGACTGTGAACAACAAGCATTTGAAGAAATGGGGTCAGGAATCTTATCATCCTGAGTTAGAGATCACCTTGTGTGTTTTTCTCAGCACATTGCAACACATGCTGCCAGATAGCATTTATTTCATTCTTGCACGAGTACAAAAGGGGCTCCTATCAAATCCCTGCACTTCAAGTTTCAGCTCCTACAGCATTTGATTTCATTGCTTGCGTTACTCTTTACAATTTTTGTTGATTTGATTCTTGTATTTGTGCCTTGTCAGAATACTATAAAAATCTCTTCAGTTTGTGATACGGGCAAGAAACACTTTGATGCCTCTGATGTTCAATCCCAGCTTAATTTGTAAGTGATAAATAGGAAGGTTTAATCTCAGTGCCCACATGCCACATCTCAGAACCAGATCACACTCTGGCAGGAATGGCAGGCTTGGCTTAGCAGAGCCCTGGACTGACAGACTGCAGTGGGTCTGGAGATGCTCCTGGGGAAAGCTGATTCATCTTTTATCATGGTGGAAATATTCATGCTTCAGCTATCTCATATGGAAAAGCAGCATTTTCAAATCAAAGGATTCTTATGGACAGCTATGAAATCAGATTTTTCCTGGAGTCACTGCTCTGTGTGTAAGCATCGTTTTTACCTGAGCCAGTGTTCTAAAGAACAGGGACTGTGTCCAGCCAGCACTTCTGGGTCCCAGAGGTGTGAAAACAGAATATGAAGAGGTGGGTGCAGACTTCCATGTAATTATTGGTATAATAAAATATACACAGCATTAGTAACCTAATGCATCCTCACCATCAGCAGGTTTCACTGCAGACAAACTCGTCAGTGGTCTTTGTTGCTTTCACTAGGAGATCAAGAGAACAGAAGTTTTAAATTCCAGCTCTTCAGACAGATGGGTTCAAAGCAGGACAGCAGGAAAGGGAGACATTGCAAGATCTGGTCTGATACATCAAGAGAAACCAGAAAGTGCCAATATGAAATACCTTTAAAGTTAAGAGAAATGTATTTTAATAGATTTTTTTTTTTCTGTGTCTTTTCTACAAGGAATGAAGTGTTGTATTAGAAAGGATGTGCCAATTCAGCAGAGAGCCCACAGAGCCTGGCTCACACAGCTCCTGGTCAGGGTTCCCTGGTGGCTGCTGGGCTCCTGAGCCAGGCACTGCTCCTGCACCCTGAGCAGCCCTGCCACAGGAGCGAGGAAAAGGAGAGGTCCCCTCTCCACTGTGTGGGACTGCCACCATTTCAATGACAGCAGCCTCCACTTGCTCTGATATGGGATTGAAGCTGGGGCTGAGATTTGTACAACACTTTACATTGCAGTTCTAACCTTTGCTCCAGCCCTGTGACACGTTCAGCACCTCACTCTGCTCTGCACAGACTGAATTTTATTCTTCTTTCTTTTTTTCTCCTACACTTTCCTTCAACTTCCTGCTGAATGAAATCTGATGTTGCCTTCTTGCTGCCTTAAAGCTGGTGAGGAGCTGTGTCCAGCCACTGCAGATCTTTCAGGGATTCTGTTCCAGCAGCTGCTCAGCCTGGTACAAAGGCACTCACAGATGGAATTTTTCACTGCTTCTCACACGAGATCAGCTCTGTGGAAGGAGATGGAAAAAAGTTATTCCCATGGAAGGTGAAGCAGTGACTGGCTGGCAGAAGCTGCCTCTGTGGATAATGATCATCTCTGATATTTCTTCATCATTCCTGGAGAGCACAGCTATCAATCCATGCCTAATCTAGACAATGTATTTCTCCCATAAAGTCCCCATATAGCAGGAAATGACAACTGCAAAAGCTGATTTATCCAAGCTGCTCTGCTAGCTCCCATTCCATGGCAGAACAGATAATATGCTGACAGACAGACAGCTTAAGGCTGAGCTCTCACTTGATCTCATTATGTGCCAACTGATGCAAGTTGGGAACTAAAGTAGCAAATTGTCACATAGCAAACAAAACTTTTGTAGCAGCTCGTAGAAATAGTTTCCAGATAAAGCCAATAACCTTTAATTCTTTTGTTTTCTTGAAAAAGTAGCCTAGATACTGGCCTGTGCCACTGCAGCTTCTTGTGGAATAATTCCAATAAAAGCTGCTCTATCAGAGAAATATTTGAAAGAACAGCACTTTACTAGTTCTCATGTATGATTAAATTGAAAGTAATTAGTGATTGATTAGAGCCAATTGCATCTAGGTCAAAATGTTAAATACAGATGTAGCCATTTACCTGAGAAGAGGTTGGAGTGACATTTATTCCTGTTTGTGGTGCTAAAAACAAACAGGGTGTGACTCCCTTCCCTTCCAGACAAACAAAGCAGAGCTGGGATTTCCTGCAGTAACTCCACAGCCTGTCAGATCCGGGGCTGATTGCAGAGGAGCAGGGCTGTCTGACTCCATCCACGAGACAGGCAGCTCTGTCTGAGACTGCCAGTCTGACAGAAGCAAAGTAGAAGAGCTCTCTATTTGAATAATATGGGGGGTTGCCTATATTTTTAAGCTTTCTCAACATGATACAGTTTCCCACAAAAATGTTTGGGTTTAGATGAGCCTATCCTGCAGGACTGAATTAACAAGAGCAAATAAAAAAGTAAGAAATCTAATTAATGTTAATCCTCGAAAACATATAAAATATTTACCTTTTTTTTTTCTTGTCCATTTCATTGACTTTGAAAGTCACTCCTTTTTGCTGGCTCCATTTTGACACTTCATTAGCTGGTGGGTCACCACCTTTTGCTCCACTTAGTAGTGGTTATTTTTCATGCTAACACTTACAGAGGATTCAGACCTGATTTGTGCTGCAGGTAATAAATGGCAATTATCTGCACCTTTTTCTGATGGGAATCGCTCTCTCTGTACTGGGAGAAGGAAATCTTTGTAACTTTGATGGAAGTGGATTCAAGTATAAGCAGTCCTTCTCTGGTAACTTACTGGGGCAAACACCCAGAGGTCATGCATTCAATTTGGTGTAATTACTGTCAGTTTAATGATGAGGATGAAAGAAGATAGTGGATACTTAATCAAGCAGATAAGCATATGAAGCTTTCCCTAAAGATTTAGTGGAACAATAGAGACAGGACTGGAGAATGGACAGTGAGCAGGGCATGGCCCTGCTGTGGCTGCTCTCCTTTACTCAGAGCACTCAGGACAAATGGTAAATTCTTCTTTTTCCTCCATCCTTTTTCTAGAGATCCTATGACAAGAATCAGGGAAAGAGGAGACCAAGCTCAGCTTCAAGAAATGTAGTTAAATTTCACATTTTTCCCACAGATGACAAATGTGAAAGGTGCCAGAGTAGATGCACAAGAGTTTAAAATTTCTGGAATCATGAAAGGGTGGGCTTGGCAGGGACCTTAAAGATCCTTTAATCCAACCCCCCTTTCATGGACACAGCCACCTTCCACTACTCCAGGCTTCTTAAATCCCCATCCAACCTGGACTTGAACACTTCCAGACTATTTATAGAGCAGGCACAGCGTTGCCACAGTGCCATCAGCTTCATTTTCTCTGACTATAACAATATCACTGTAACAAAATCTGTCCTAGCTCATATACTTAAAATCCAAACTTTTCTTTTATCTATCTTCAAAACCACCAGTGCTCACTGGGCTGTCTGCAGCGTGCCAAATTCTACATTTCCTCATCCTGACGAGGAACTCACACTCAAGGCTGCCTCTTTCTGGGCTGAGAGGCTCAGCACAGGCATCACATCCAAACCCACTCTGCTGCGTGTCCCTGGGATGCAGCACTTCCCAGTGGGCTTTTCCAGGCCATGCTTTACATGCATTATCATGCTCTGCAGGAAACTCAGCAAGCACAGCAGCTTGCCAGAGTAAAAGCAGTTGGTTGGGGCCTCTTGTAATACAGCAGTTCAGCAGTTGAAAGGATTGTCTGTACATTTTGCAGCAAGGAGGAAAAAAAAAAAAGAAAAAGGTGTTGAATAAATATATTCCATGGAGTGGGAAACATGAGCATGAGCATGAGCCTGGAGTACTCTGAGGAATGGATAACCAGAGCCAGGATAATGCTGCCTCCTGCTTCTGGGAGGATTATTTTCCCAGCCTGAGAAAATGATAGGGCCACAAGTTACATGAAAGGAGATAGTAGGAAGCAGAAATACATATTGCTTTAGATGTGTATTAAGAGAAAATAGTGATGCTTATTGAGACACATGACACAGCAATTCAGCTCCAAGATTCTGATCTGAGATATAAAACCTCAAACAAGGATTAGGCTCCTAAACTCACAAGGAATTTAAGTTTTAATATACACCCTCCTCTTCATCATTTTCTACTGACTAATGTGGTTGATATCCCAGTTGGATAAAATCTGTATTAGACCAAAAGGTCAGGACTTTATTGTCACCAAAATTCTCTTCAGACTGATGAACAGAAGGGCCTGATACACAGTTCTGCCCAGTGCAGTATTTAGAGCAATATGAGTTATTTGGTGCATCTGCTTAGAGCCTCTAAAGGCAGTGGGACTGAAATCCCAGGGACAACTGCAGGCAAACAATGGAAAGGGACACTGTAGATTTTCTAAACCTCAGATAATTGTGAGATGAGCCTTGGTAAAACATCTCACTGTGTCATTTCTGTTTGGGAATGCAATTGTTCACCTCCTGCCACGCTGGCTCTGTTTACCTGTGCAGCAGCAGTGGTTAAACATCTCCTGCCTGCAACATCTGTTAAGAACTGGAGGGGTTTCAGACTGTGAACTGTAAAACTGATAACAAGACAGAAAGCCTGGCCCAGTGACCCAAAAGAAAGGAAGCAATGGATGCAAAAGGGTAATGCTGGGAGAAAGAAGGGAAGTTCTGAATTAACCTGGGATGATTATGTGTTCTGACAGAACGAAGTAACTCCTGCTCACCGTGCTAAAGCTACATGGCAGCAGGATGGAACAAAAACAGATGTAGGCTTTGCAAGCAGTAGATAATAGAGTCTCTTCCCTCATACATGAGTAAATAGAGCTGCTGGGATAAATTCTGTCAACAGCCACTAAAAATACAAGTAATTAGACATATATTTAATACACTAGATTTAATACATATTCATTTGAAAAGTCCATAAAGCTATAGCACAGAATCCCAGAGGACTATGCATGCCTTCTGTAGGATGTTTTGTTAGGTTTATCTGCAGGATATATTACCCCTATTACAGCAGCTCCTGGTGCAGCTCTGCTCCATCCACATATCACTTCCCTGAGAAGCTGTGGAACAGCTGCATGAGGAAGGGTTTTGTTTGCTTTCATCTCCCTGTGCTCCTGCTGGCTCTTCCAGTTCATACCCCTCATGGTTGGAGGGACCAGCAAACCATAACCCTCATATTCCTGGGCTCCACTGGGCAGGGAGCTCTTGCTTCTCCCAGAGGGATGATTCCTTGTCTGCCTTGGATTTCTCACTTTCACTGGAGTCTCCTGGCACCATTAAACAATTTTACATTTCCCTTGTAGCAGCAGCTACAGCACACTGTGCGAATATCCCCCAGTGCTCCCCAGCTCCTGCCCTCCCCTGGCCTCTGACCATCCTCACCCTGGTGAAATGGAATGCAAACAGAAATCTCTGCAAGCACCAGGAGCCCAGCCCCAGCCCCTGGCTGCTCTCAGAGCAGGGCTTGCTGCTGCCTCTGCTGCACACCCAGCCGTGCCTGAGAGCAAGGCTCAGACAGGCCAGGGCTCAGTGTCTGCATGGAAAAGCCTCTTCTGTGCACTTAAAAGTGCCCAGAAATCGTTTCAGGTCTGTACTGTCCTTCCAGACTGAAAATATTCCACCCCCCTTTCCATTTTCTAGTTAATTTTAGTTGTTAGCAACAGTTAGTCCCAGGTAAATATGGTAGTAGTAGTTGTGCATTTTCATGGGGAGAAAAAAGCTCTGCAGCTTGTAAGATCTTTTCCTGTTCTTTTCAGGAATTTATTAAAACTAATTTTGAACTATGGGAACCTTTTCTGGGTCCTAATTTGAGCCAAGTCTCCTAAAGGACTGTTCTGTTTTGTGTAGCTTGGTTTGGACATTTGAGAAAAGGGAAGTGATGCTTCACTTGGCTGAGCAGTCCTCTGTTGATATTTCAGGATGATGGTTGAAATTCTGGCCATCACTGGATCCCAGAGAAATGATGCCTGAGAATGTCATGTTATTGACTGAAAATGTGGATAGTACCATCATGTTTTGAAAGCCACAACAAGCAAAAACAAAAATAATCATTCCCCAAATGCCAGTGTAATAAATAATACACCAGGAATCATTTAAAGAGATTGCAATGCAGCCTCTGAAAATATCCTCTTGTGGCATTCAAGACATAGAAAGGTGCTTTTTCTGGGATTATTTTTACAAATACATCTATATAAATATTCTCAGTATGTAATATCCTCCTTCTCTCACATCCGTCAAAGTGTTTGCTATCGTTCTACTCCAGGACATTTCCTGTTACCAAGGAATTCCTGAAGCTTGCTGCCTCCCTGCAATGAAATGGACCCAGGTTTGTGCCTGAAAGGGAGCCCAAGGAATCTGCCATGCAGATGGAAATCTGACAGTTGTCCCATTAGCAGTGTAATTACACTGCTGGGTTAACGTGGGAGGAAAAGCTGTGTTTACTTGAGTGAGGAGCTCCTTTGGCTCAGCAATTGTTCTCTGCTGCTGTTGCTGCACCCACCAACATCAGATGGATGAGCTGAGCCCTGTTTTCCAATACAAGTGCACTGTAGCAAGGTAAAATGTTAAGTTAGGCATACATAAATGTTTCTGATGTGAGTCTAGTGGAGGATGTGTGACTGACAGGCAGACACAGGAAGGTTTATTTATATAAAACCAGGCAGCGATGATGGAGGGTTCCTCCTCTCCTGCCATTCCTTCCCCAGTGCCTTGCCAGCACATCTTTTGTTTAATTTGCACGGCCAATAATGGCAGAGCAGAGCAGCTCAGTCTCCAGCCCATTCACACTTTAACATCTCCTGCAAAACTGCAAAGGTGTCACTGCAAAACACTAGGTTCTCGAATTCTGCCCTGAATATTTTCCCCTGGGGCACCCAAGGCACATTTGTGTGCTGAGGATTTGCCCAGCACAGACAGAGGGGTGAAGACCCTGCAAGGCAGAAAGGAGAAGGTGAAGATGAGGCAAATATCAAACATCACCTGAGGGGTGGAGACCCTGCAAGGCAGAAAGGAGAAGGTGAAGATGAGGTAAAGATCAAACATCACCTGTGCAGAGCTCGGGGTTCTGTCCCTGCACCCTTCCACAGAGGAAACCCCTCCCAGCCCAGGGACTGACACTTCACAAATGCTTCCCTGCAGCACTGAACAATCCTCTCAGGGGTCCCTGGGGTGCCCCTGGGGGCTCAGGAGCTGCACTTGGTGATCTCTGGGGGTCCCTTCCAACCCAGAATGCTCTGTGACCCCAGGACAAATTCAGCACTCAAACTGAAAATCCCTGCAGGGAAGGAGAACTCTCCACCCTTGGGATTCCAAAGCCTTACAAGACCAATTCAGAAGCCACTTAAGAAGAGGGGGACTAACGTTAAGAATCTTACTTTAAATTTCATCCTCTCGATTTCCCAGGCAGTGAATGTACAGTGACAAATGAGTGAAGTGTTAAAAATGAATGTCTTTACCTGGCAAAGTAAATGAACATTACTGCCCAGCAAACCAGGCACACATGCATGTGAATGGTGTGGTTTATATCTCTGTGTTGTCCTAAAATATCTGTCAGTGTTGCTGCAACAAACACAGCTGAAACACTGCAAAAATGAGAAAGTTGATTTCTTTGACAATTCTTAGAGGTCCTGTCTGCCACTAGCCTTAATGTCTGTTGTTATTATGTGGTGTTTCTGTATGGTGCACAAAATGTCTGGCTTGAAGCAAAATATTGCAGTATGTCAAATAAAACAAATTTAATACCAATCAGCTGCACTAATTGGAATGACAGTGACATTCTGCACTACACTTAGGAGTGGAAATACCTCACAGACAAGATCCTGACATTTGACTGAGATTCCCTGTTCAGGCTAAGGACATTGTCTAGAAATGCTGCAATCACGGCCCAGAATTCAAAATGTATTAACACAGTTACAATATTTACACAATATCTCAAGCTTTTGACACAAGAAATTCTGCTTATAGAAGGAATAAGTAGCTCTCTCTTCCTCTGTGAAAGAAGGATCTCTTTTTAATTTAATAATGTTAGTGCAAAAAAGAAAAAAGACCAACCACACTACTGACTTAAAATTACATGTTTCCTCTGATCCTAGATTGAAATTCAGGGTTTGTTATAAACACAGTTTCAAAAAATTATGATTTTTTTCCTTTTTTTTTTTCTTCTTTTTTTCTGAGACCAAGCAAGAAGTTCTTTCTGTCAGACAAATGGCAATCCCCCACCCGTATGAGGAGTCCTGGCCAGGTTCCACACCCCTATTCCACCTCCTCAGCTCAGGGAGATGAGCTGGGCTCTGGGATAAAATCATTGTTCAGTTTGCATTGTCCAGTCAGTCTTTCCAGACTGAACGAGTGGTGGAATTTGGATAGTGGAGACACTTGTTCACTAAAATAAAAACCAATCAACATGAGCAAGAAGGATTGCATGAGAAATAAATGATATTATATGCCTTAATACTGCATAAGAATTAACAGATGGCAGTAACAACTAACTGGATGAAAAGCTGCTTTGGGATGGAGGCCACTCCCTTTTCCAGGTAGAACCCAGCTCAGAGGATCAGTTCATTGTGATCCCAAATACCAGAGAACAGGACTCATTCTGGACAAAATAGTGCTTTCAAAAGTCAGGATTTTGGGAATAAAGTTCAGGAATTCTCAGTGAGCTCAGGGCAGTGATCACAGAGTGCAATTCCAGAGCCAGCTCCAGAACAGGCACCTTACCTGTGACTGGGATGAAAAAGTTCAGCTTTGGCTTTCCAGAGGAATCTTGTGCTGAGATTCTCCCAGTGCAGCTCCCTTAAAACTGAGAACTGAAACCAACACACCTAAAAGGAGGATGTTTAAAATTCAGATCTCAATCTTTCTGCACTTTTTTCTTTTCCTAGCAATTAAATTGGATAAAGTTTAATTAAAAAATGTTTAAAAAAAAAAAAGCACACTGCACAGAGCTAGGGACGTGAGAAACTTACAGTGATAAAGAAGCTCGGAGTGCTCCTGCCATGTTAGTTCACTGATGATTAAATTGGTTTAAATATTAGCTATAGTTAGAGCTGTGCAAAATAGACTTTGTTTTTCAGAAATTACACACAACTTTTCAATTTCATAGAATTCTGCACTGCCTCAGTTATGGGCTCCATTTGCAGTGCCGATTAGGTAGCTTTTTGCATCAAAAATGCAAATATATACACATTTTTGATGCAAAACACTCTTTGCTTGAACACTCTTACGTCTGCTGTGATACCGGCCGGTTTGAGCTCAACAAATTTTTCTGTTCCTGGAACTTCACAGTACATTATGGGCTCAAAACAGACCCACTTGGGGATAAAGAAAACATCCTTAAAGTTATGCAAAACATTCATAACAAAATGCAAATACTGTTTACAGTTTTCAGCATCTCAGTATAGCAACTCATATTGTAAATTGCATCCAGCTACCAGCTCCATGGAAAGTTTTTAATCAGCCTCTGTGCTGGGTGTTTGTGCTGTTGTCTTGCAGCAAGGCTGGGCTCAGCTTCAGGTGTGAGCCCAGAGATGGTGGATTCAGATAAATTTAACTCTGCCACCTGCAGAATGAGATTCATTTCCTCATTTCTCAGAAGGTTTTCTGGCAGGGGACTGCCTCCTCTGGGGGAGAGAAAACCAATAATCAACAGATTGGATTTTAATTCCACCACTGTTAAAATGAATTGGGGCCAAAACAATTATTGCCATCACAGGCTGCTGGGCCAGTACAGACTGATGTATTTACATTTTATTTTACATTCTGCCAGGACAAGCAAAACACAAACCTCTGCTTCCCTCAGCCTTGCACCAGGGATGGATGCAGTCCTGGTCACTGCTCCCTGACAGAGCAGCACACATTTACCCTGCACTATCCTCACATCCAGAGCTCAATATTCCATTTCCCAGCATGCTGCATCAATAAACCAATGACACTTCTGTCAGTCCATCCCTGGTCAATGCTGCCTCCTCAAGAGATGTCCATGAACCTGTTTGTCCCCACTGTAACCAGCTGACACTCCCCAAATGATTCTGGAGAGCAGGGAGGAGAAAAACACTCTGCAGAAGAGCCCATAGAGAGAGCAGCACAGGAAGGTGCAGGATGAGAACCCAGTAGTGGGAGCCCTGCTCAGGTGGGTAGCTCAGCTAAAAGCCATTTTCCAAGGAGCAGAGACAAGTGCAGGATGTTCCAACAGCACATCCTGGCCCACAGGGCTTCCTTGGGTGAATCCTGCCTGTAGGAGTGAAGTGACTGCTGCCAGGAAGACTGGGAGGATCTCCTCTCCCTGCTTAATTTGCTGAATTTTGTGTTGTGGAATCCTCTGAATCCTTCCCCCTCACGGAATTCCTCAGGGTTTTGCCTTGGAAGAATTTACCACAGGGTTTCCCCCACCTAGGTGGACAGAAAGGATTCCCCATAAAGTCTTGCACATTGTGTCTTTAGAAAATTCTCCCACCTGTTCTGTTGGACATTGCTTGCTTCCCCAGCTGGAAAATGCAGATGTTCACTGAGAACTCCAATTTTCTGCTCTGCAAAGGGCAGCCTCTGGAATGGTGTGGAGAGACACAAACCCTCTGAGACAAAACACACAGTGGAAGGAGAATTGCCTTCACAGGTGGAAAACATCTAAGGTTCAACAGAAACCTTTTGGTTTAAATCAGCCATCAGATTGTACCTGATCTTTCACACCTGCTCCCTTCTAGACTCAGGCACCTGCAAGTGATCCCCTATGAAAGAAATCTCATGAAAACCAAAATGAAAGAAAATGATGACTGTGTTGGTACTGGATTGTAACAAAAATTGCAGGCTCTGCCTTCATTAGGAGCAAACAGGATATTAATGTAGGAAAAGCAGCATACTTTGCATGGAAAACATCTTCATGATCAAAGATCTGTTTTATATAATTTGCTTCCTTGATTATACAAGGAACTACATGTAGAAATATAGTTTTGCTTTACAGAAGAATTCACATTAAAGGCTTCCCCTGCTCATCTCCCTCAGTTCCCACCTCCTTGATCAATGCACCTCTCCTCACTGCAAGTGTTCATCACTCTGGCTTCAGCTGAAAGCCAATAAGGGGAAATTAGTGAGCAACAGCAAAAACCTGAGTACTGAATAATCCTAGCAGTTTGCAATACCTATTTTAAACCTGGCACAACTTTTCTATCAGATATCTTAATAATATGCATAAATAGGCTTTATTGAAAGGCCAAAATTTTCCAACAGTCCAACCAGACCAAGACATCAGAGCTGGTGTCCAGCAGATGTATTTTTGTTGCCCTCCAGGTTCTCTTTACTTTGCAGTTGGTGTTTTAAATTTTGCCTCCCAGTGCTAAGCTTGACCCTTGGACTGGAGCCTGTGTGGCTCACAGATAAATAGCTGCAAGCCCGAATCACTTGTTGGGCCACACAGGGGAACAGATCAAGAGACCTTTTATCTACTGTGTCAGTCCTTTGCCAAATGCAGGAATCAGGAATGTTCAGATTTTACAGGGCAAAACACATGGTGAGCTCAAGGCAAACACAAATGAATGGCAAAAGAAAACACTTCCCTGGCAGAGCCCACTGAAACCCAGAGAAATGAAGTTTGATCTTTTTAACTTCTTCCTGTGTGTAACAGGGATTATACCACCTGTGATTTAGTGCTTTTTTAAATGGCTGCTGCTGTACAAGTCAGATTACCAAAATGAAATGATTTAGGAAGAAAATACAATAGTAGATGCAAAAAGCCCCCAGAAGCACCTGAAACAGTTTCTGCTGAATTATAGAGTTATGTTCTTGTCCCCTCTACTCCAGTTTATGACTATCATATTCTGGAAGAACTCCAAGTGAAAAGAGCACTAAGCCCCTCACTTCAGCAGGTATGCAAGTCTTGCAATAAATGCAGAACAATTGCAGGGGCAAAGCAGCTTCTTCTGATTCCAGATTCTTAAAAATTAGGTATCTAATTCTACCTCATAGTTAAGAAACATCCTTTAAATTAATTTCAGATTTTTATATTGTAAAGAATTGCATTAGAAAAACTGTTTTCTAATCTTCTGTCAGCTCCTCAGTGATCTCTGAAGAGAACACACCACTTTAGGGATGGGGACTTCTGTCTGAATTTTGCAGGGAAAGTTTGCACTGAATTTTGTCAGTGCAGTGCTGGGGATGGCCACCAAAGCTCAGCAGGCAAGAAGAGAATGGTTACCATTTCCAAAATGCAGTTTAGTGTTTGGAAGGCAGTTGTGGCTGAGGGGGTGGGTGAAGCCCTTTGGCCTCCCCAGGGCACCTTGGGGCTGTGCTGCAGCGTCACCCTCATGGACCAACACCCTGCCAGTGCTGGCTGGAGCTGAGCAGCACCTCGTGCTGGTGGGAAAACCCACCTGATGCTCTGAGCTTGCTCCCTGCCCTCCCCAACTCAGCACTTGGCCTCTCTGTGCCAACACTGGTTTTCTCCTTGAGGCCTCTCTGTGTTTTCATTATTGGTCAAACATGCCTTTCACAAATCACTTTGTAACGTGGTTTTGTATGTGTTTTGTTCTCCCTCATTATTTCTTCCTGTCCTTCCTGGCATTATGTGTTATTCCAAACGCTGCTTTCCAGCATTTCCAAATGTGTAAATCAGGAAGTTCCTCGGGATATTTTTGCCAGCATGACTGAGAGCTCAGACTGACAGCGGATTATCACCATCCCTCTTCCTGCTTTTGTTGATCCCTCACTATTGAAAAGTCAGATGCTTGTCTCCCACTCTCAACTGGAGAGAGCTCTTTTCTACCAGTGTGTGCTTTAAATATCCCATTGAGTAGGACTGCCATAATAAAGTAATAATTAAGTTATGCTGCTGTGAATGGCTGCAGATTACTCACTGCTGTTACGTGCCTGATGTGCAAATATAATGGGGATGGTTCAAAAGACACTTCCATTGTGCCTGGGTAAATTCACAGGAACTTGGGGATGCTTGGAAATGCTTTCTCCCAAACAGAACCTGTGCCCAGCTTTGTGAAAAAGAATTTATGAGATAATTTTTAACCACCTGATACCACAATGAAGTGTACTTTAAAGTTTCACATTATGAGTATTTAAAGGCAGGGAATCAGCTACTTACAGGTAATTATGAGATGAAAACATTAGTGTCATAAAGCAACAAATACTCTATCAGCATGCACAGGGTGCTAAAGAAAGCAGTGACCATTTTAATAAACCCATACATTGATATTAGCATTATCAAAAAAACCCCCACAATTAATAATGCTTCCAGAAGCAAAACTTATATAAAATTTAATATTTATGTGGGCATTTGCAGAAGGTTTGAGGGAATGTTTCACATATATATATACACACATATATATGGTGCCTTTGACCATTCCTGGCACATCTTTTCCACATATAAAAAGTTACCTAAGGAAAGTTGTATCAACATGGCTGCTCATATTCATTGGCGTTATATCCAGTTAGAATTTGGAGTAAAATTCAAATCTCTCTATACTGTTGCCCAGTTCAGTCTGTTCTGGTGACATCACTAACAGTTCTGAAGGGAAGAGTCTGTCAAATTTCTGTTCTGATAAGACCATTCTGGCAATGAATTAAATAATTTGGAAAACATCAGCAATAGCTGTCTGACAATATGTCTGCTTAGAAATTCTATACAAAAATCCATCCTCTTAAAAGAAATATGGACCCATGGGATTTGTTCATTGATTCCCTTTTATTATTATTTTTGTAAAAATTAAATGGCATCACCATGATTTAATTTGGGGTATTTTAAAATTATATACCTTTTTTGGGTTATTTGGTATTTAAAGTCCTCCTTCATTGGAAAAGGCACCCGGTTCCCCAAATTCAAGTCAAATAGAATTGACACCTCAGAGAAAAAAAAAGACAGAAATCCACAAAATGACAGTAAGCTAAAATGGAATGTAATTTCAGCATAACAATTTTATACAGCAAACCCAGGCTTTGAGGTGATGGTACTCAACAGGAAATAATCATGATAATCAAGTAAAACATTGGTGCATCTACCAGAATCATGGTATGTATATCTTTATTACAGTTTTCAGAATACATGGATTAACAATGGCCAGGCTGTGATTTCATCAAATTCCTATTTTAAACATTACATACAAACACAGAGCTGTTTAAAAAATAGAAATGCATGAGTTTTGTCACCTTTTTTTTTTTTTTTTAATTTTTTTTTTTTTTTTTTGGCATCAGGAGTCCTATGACTTCCAAAAGGGAAATCAAATGGTGCATGGTAGCAGATTGACTGAACTGTAATAGGTTATTGTTCACATTCTGTGGCATATGTATCACCTCAAACAGTGCTAGAAGCACTCCAAGAACAAATCCTTCTCCTTTCCCACTCTCCCCGTGACACCAGTGGGTGCTTGCAGGACTGCAGGGTGCAGAGGCTCACACAACTCCTTCCCTGGAGCACAAAAGCAGCACTAGGAGACCTGGAGACACCTGAAGCTGAGGCATTTGGCTGCATCTGCTTTGATTCATTTCTTTTTTTTTTAATTATTTTTTATTTACATTTCGTGTGCATGCGTGGGCGTGTGCGGAGACACCGCAGAAGAAGAGGTTTCTCACAATACTTATTTAAAAATGAGTTTAAACTTGCAAATACAGTATGGCACATCAGAGGTGGGCTGGACACTGCTCAGCACTTGTCCTGCCCGACCTTGCAGCACTTGGAAGGCAAACAGCAAAGTAGAACTCAGCCAAGCCTTTGCTGAATGGAAAAAAAGCAATTTACATACACAGGGAAGTTTGCTCCCACAGAACTATCACCTGTTTGAAATATTCACCAGCTAGATCATTCTCAGGGTAGGAAGGGCTGAAATCACCCATCAAAGCAGGGTTGGCCTGAGGGACGTGAAAGCTGAAGGCTGCAAAGCTTCCTTAAGAAAAGCTATAGGAGGATTTCCAGAGCCAAACCTAAAACTCAGCCAGATTCTCAGAGTTTGGTGTGTTGTGGGATGAATTTAAAGTAGGTTACTAATGAATTGTGGCTTGGATAGAAACCATGAAAATATTATGGTTTTTTACAGCATTTGTCTGAGGTAGTACATATACCACACACAAAAATGCAAAAATATACAGATATTCATGATTATTTGCATATTACAGAAGGGAACTATGGGAACGCTCTTGTATCTCAATTCTCAAGAAGAACAGATCATTTCAGATCACACTGCTCACATTGACCACAGTCAGCTGAAACCAGAACAAGGGACAGTATTCCTGGGAACACTCCCTGGAGCTGTTTGAGTGCCCTCTGAGGCACTGCTCGTGTTTTGGTTAGAGCCAAATACTCAGATTAACACAACCATCCCGGGTGAGCTGGGAAAGGATCCCTGTGGATCCCACACCAGCACACATGACAGAGCTTGTTCTCTCAGCAAACTGCACGAAACTGGAGCAGGAGGAGCCCAGTACCTCTGATTTCTGAGCTGCACAGCCAGGAGCTCAGCACAGATTTGTGAATTTGTACATGACTGAAACATTTCATTCCCGTGACACTCGGAGGCTGATCCATCGCAAAGGTAAAATTATCTTCCTCTTAAATAAACTAAGAAATGTAAACAGTGTAACATCATTAAAAAAAAAGCCTCTCTCAGAACTTGTAACTGGTAAAATGTGAATGCAAACAGATGTGCTGGTATATTGTTAACGTCATGTCTCAGAGGACAGAGAGTGAAACAAAATTAGCAAGAAATTTATGTATGAACCCTCCAGTGATTTTCTTTCTGGGATTACTTTGAATACAAATATAATTTAACTGATATATTTCATTTTTTTTTAAATTAGAAAATAAGGCAAGTGCATTTCTGAAAAAGGTGCTACTCTTCTACACTTCTAGATAAACATGTGACACCTCTGAAAATTAGATCAATAATAAAAACATTAAAAATATCTGCAATTTAATATAGACTGAAAAACTATCAAAAGACAAAGTGACCAGCATCAATTTCAGAAAATATTTCAGACTTCATAAATACGAGCACCCTATATTTACATAAATTATCTTCTAAACTAGTTTTCCTTTGAAAGACACTTTTGTTCTAACAGATATGTCCATTAAATTATATAAATGTTTCAAATATGAAAAAAATAGTAGTTAAATAGAAGCATCAGATGATGTTGTTATTTTGGATTTGCCTTTTTTTCCTAAGATTTGGTTCTTGAAAATCTGTAGCCAGCTTTCACAGAGCTTTCCAAAAAAAAAACCCAAAAACCCCATGGAAATGAAAAACTTGTGCACGAATAACTACTGCTATCGTATAAAGATTCTGTGGAGAGCTTTTGAGTTTTCACATATAAAGATTATACCAATACTTGTAAATCCCAGCAAAATGCTAATTTCAAAATCTGAATTCTAAGACACTATTGATTTTTATAGACATTATGAACCTAATCCTTTAAACTGGCTTTGTACATTAAGCACATTTTTATAAGTGTAAATTTAATAGTTCCATTTAAAGAAGCAGTGCTTCAATACAAGGCTGATGTTGACCTTGCAGGAAACAGGATAGAATTCTTTTTAGCTCTTACTGATAAACAAGGAGACAAAATCCTGTTGCATGTTTTTTTTGTTTTTTTTTTTTTTTTTTTTTCTGAAGTACCATACAACTCTTCAGTTTGTTCCTAAAGCCCCTAAACAGTGTAGGCAGAGCATTTAGTTGACAGCAAGCATTTCACTAGGCTTCAGTGGTATTCCTATGTTTAGAGCTATGGGCAAAGCCCCTGTATTCTTTGAAAAAAAAAATTAAAAATTACAACTCAGTACTAGATTGAAAAGGAGCTGTATCTTTTCTAACAATGATGCAGTTTGCAATTGTGGGAATTTATCCCAAACTAGTCTGACAGTTTTAAGAGGATCTCAGCAGAGAAGCAAAAAGAATCTACTGTACAAAGATGCTTGGCCCAAGCAGTAGTGCAAAGATCCACTGCCCCAGGAGCAAAGTCCCTCCAGAGCAAGCAGTTTGTGCACAGAAACCACTGACACCTCACCTTCCAAACAGCCTTTACAGACACTAAAAAACTCCCAAGTTCCCCATAACCCCAGGCAATAAAAGCATCCACAATAATTTCATCAATCAGTGATAAGCATTAATAATCTGAGAACAAGTGCCAGCTGCTGCAGAGCATCCTGATTCTTTACAGGTATCACAGCTCAGCAACTTATGCAGTAGTTCCACTGGAATTCCACTTCAAATCCTCCATCCCCTCCAGGTGAGCAGTGGACCCTCAGTGGCCAGAATGGAGCTGGCCTGAGCCAGGCTGGGGACAAAGCCACTGCCCTGGGGACAGAGGGGACAGTGGCTCCCCAGGGAGTGCCAGGACAAGCAGTGGCAGCTGCTCACCTGAGGAACTGCAGTGCAAGGGCCTGGACACAAAGGGGAACAGGAGGAGCTTCCCAAAAATCAGCCTTGGTCACTGCTGGGCAGTGCTCCAGGTAGGAAATGTGTTGGTAGCTGCTGAGCTCTCAGCACTAAAATCCACCAGTGGAGACCCCCTACGTATTTTACCTGAGAAACAGAGGAAAAACTCAGAGGCAGTTCTGACAAACTTCATCGTGTAGCTTGCCTCTAAAAACCTACACACAGGCATTTTAGCATCATCAAAATAGGACAATCACACTTTCCCCAAATAGCTTTATAAAGAATATATAAGTGCACAATTAGAAAAATCCCTCCTTAGATACAGTTAAAAACATATTCTGCCCTCGATATCATTTTGGAAAAATCCTATGCTCTGTTTTATTTGATTTTTTTTTTTTCTTTTTAGCAGTGATAAGTAACTACACGCCATCATATCACCAGAAGTGTAGATATGTGGTGTATCCTACTGGCAGCTGAAACAGCTGAATCCACCAGGCTTTACACTGAGATAAGGTTTTCAGCAACCTGACTGGGGCTATGTGTTGCTTTTTTATGGTTACAAAAAAGATTCTGATAATGTAGACCAGCTCATCTCTGAATTTATTAACATACAATTTTATTATTTTTCCTTTCATGTTCAAATCAGAACTGCAAATGGAATCCACAGCTGTACTCTTTCAACACAAGTGTATTTTCTTACCCATATAAAACACAACCTAGAAATCCCCAACCCCTTTCATGTGAGTTGCCAGCTTAAACAAAAAGGGGTGAGAAAAAAAGAAAGAAGAAAATAAGATATATACCCTACTGTTTAACACTGTTTACAGATCTTGGTAGTTGGGGTAATAAGATACAGTATGTGGATTTTTTTAGCAACTGCTTTAAAATTACATATTCTTACACCATCTCATTTAATCAATACCAGTATTCCTTTATGATCATTGCCAATTTGGATGATAAACTCTTCCCAAAGCACATCCATTTCATTGTAAATAAAACAATTCATTAATTCTTTGGCATCAGAAGAATCATACAGCTGCAATTGCTCCGTTGTGTCGAGAACGAGACCTTTCCAAAGTCACTCGTTTGTTATCTGCAACAAAAAGAGAGAAAAAACAAATCACCACAAGATTTGAAACACGGATAATGCAATGTCAAGAGGTTTTCAAACAGCCCTGAAAATCATTCTGAATGATATGTAAATAAGTAAGTAGGAGACTGGATCAGAGAAGTTTCACACTGCAGCTGCCAGACTGAGTTCAAGAGTTCTGCAATCAGCAATAAATTACTTTCTTGATCAGAGAAGCTGGGTGATAAAAGCATTAGGAGAATCCTGGAACACGGTCCCCTTGGAAACAGCACATAATAAATACAATTCTGGGGAAAAATCTTTCAAATTTTTTAAATAATTTATGCACAGAATCTCTGGAAAAATGCATTTCAAGTTTCATGGGAACGCACTGACCAGTGCAGAGGTGAAAACCTGCTAGATGCTCCAAGCCTAAAAGCCCAAACACCTCTCGGTATAATTTGGTACAGAGTTAAAAATAGAACAGTTAAATCAGCCACTTCCTAAGCATTTCCTGATTGTGCAACGTGAACAACTTTCAGTATAAAATATTACCCAGTAATTATTGCAATGAATAATAAATACGTCTCTATCACAGGAAAACAATCACCAAGTACCAGCCACGCTCCTAAATGCCTTTACAATGAAATTTTAACGCCATGAATACACACACACACAAAAAAGGGCAGAAGATTAACCCCCACTCAGTGTTCTGCAGGTTTACATCTTTCTTTTTGAATGAGTTCCTGCCACGCACATTTTTTCTTTTTTTCTTCGTTTGTATTTTTTGGTGGCTGCTTCCTTTTGACCTTTTGCTCCCTGTCTCATTCAGGTGCTACTCTGCAGCATTTCTTCCCCTACATTCCTGCAGCACCAGGATGTCCCAAAAGAGGGGCCGGGACTTTTACAGAGGGCTGGAATATCATAAAGAACTTGATGCCTTTTGGGGCTACCTAAAAACAGGGGCCAGACAGAATTAAGAGAATAAAAAGCATTTCTATTTATTGAAGGGCCTTCAGGTACATTTGGGGCAGACAAAGCCCCCCAGGGGCTACACACACAAATGGATGATGGGTTTGCACACTTTTAAAAGTTCAATCCATTTGCATTTTGGGGGTTAATCTTCCAATTCCAGCTCCAGGTAATGAAGGCATTTACCCCAAGTTTGCCCCCAAACTCACTTTTGTTTCCATCTCTGGGGCCTGAGGCAGTGAGGTGTCCTTGACTGCCAGGCCTGGACAGGAATTGTTGTGTCTGCCCAAAATGGGAAAGCAGCAGCTCACACTGCACATGGAGTTTAGAGTTACACACTGAAGAACTGCAGGATTACAAATACATGAAAATAGAAAAGCTCCAATCCTGAGGCATCAAAGTCACTTCAGAAGCAGAACACCTGCCAGGCACACTGCAGGCACTCAGCTTTTCTCAGCTTTTCTCAGCTTTTCCCAAAGTTTCAGCTCCCTCTGCCTGCCCAGCCCGTGCCCCTGGCAGTGCCATGCTGCGGGCTGGGCACAGAGCTGGGTCCCCAACACCTCCGGGGGTACACACACGGTGTGTGAGCTGGTTTTTGGGTGAATTTGAGTGCCAGGGGAAAAGCTGGAGCAGGGATCCCCTGGGATCCAGCAGGGATGGTGCCAAGGGGCCGCAGCCAGGCTCTGCCCAGCGATGTCCAGCTGGCCACAGGCACAACCCAGGCACGAGTGACCAGCAGGAAACTCCTCCTGGCTCTGAAGGGCACTGGGCACTGCCCAGGACGGGCTGGAGGCTCCATGCTCAGAGATATTCCACCCATTCCAGGAACCAGGCTGGGCACAGGGCGGCCAAGGTGACCTCCAGAGCCCCCTCCAAGCTCAGCCCTGCTGTACCCCAGCAGAGCCAGAAAGGGGCAGGCAATTAAAGAAGACAAAGAAAGTCATCTCTGTGATCTGTTCCTGGCCACAGAACAGAGGCTGCAGAATCAGCCTCCCCTTCCCTGCTCAGTGCAAGTGTCTCCAGCGCTGTGGGGAATTAACGGCTCCTTTAGCAAGATTATTAGTTCTTTTTATAGTTCTGCCTTGCCTCCTTTTCCTAATGAACCTAGCCACGCATAAAGTATTCAAATTACCCTAAGTCAATCTGTTTTGCATGGGAATAAATCTCCGCGCTGGTTGCAGTGTCACTAAGAGCTGGCAATTAAAGCACAAAGGAAGGGAAGTCATCAACTCCGAGTGCTGCTGCTCCTCCCAGAGCAAAGGCTGCAGCGATCCCTGCTCTCGGTGCCCCTCAACACACCAGCCTCAAGCCCATCAACTCCACTGGTTAAAAACAGATTAAGAGAGTGTTGATTTTTTTTTTTTTTTTTTTTTTAAGATTTTCTCCTTTCAGTTTTTTTTTTACCATCACGCAATTGCAAAGCTGGGCTGGAACTTCAGGCAAACACAAAACCACAAAAGAAAATTGTAAAAAAAAAAAATAAAAAAATTCCTTCTTCAGGTAATAACAAAGTATTTTCTTAATACATTATGTGTTAAGTCAAAACAAAGGGTTTGTTCATTAGATATGGAACTGGATCGGGCTGGCATTTCAGTTACTTGAGCAAGAATTTTGAAAAATCATTAAATTTCTATCACTTTCAACATGCACATTCACTTATCTCCAACATCTGTATTTACCTTTTTTATGTAACAGGCCGTATTGAATACAACACAAAGCAAGTCTGGCTCATAAACATGACTGACTATTCTGGCATAAAATCAACTCTAACATCAATAAATGGTAAAACTTTCCTTTTGTGAGGGGGGGATGGAGAGGGAAAATAAGAGTAAGTTAAAAGTAGTTGAAATGAAATAAAAAAATCATTGCCCAAAGGCTCAGGTGTACTTTGAAAACATGCAAACATGACTAGAAAACGTGATCGTAGGTTCTGTGTGCACCAGCCAGGCCTTCTGGGTAACCCCACAGGCAGAGAATTGTATTTCTCACTTTAATCTTAGAAGTCCATTTCTTTTAAAAGCAGGGCACACCCACTCTGCTCCCATCACAGACATTATAATCTGTCTCAGAAGGGAACTCACGACCTTCAAAGTGGCCTCTCAATCTGCTGAAAGGATTTTAGAGCAGTGAAAGGTAGAAGAGTGAAGGATTAAAATGGGAAACAAAGCAGATTTTTATATCACAAAATAATCTCCATCTTTTACCTAGCTGGACCAAATGAAAATGAAGTCAATATAAAATTAAATGCTGAGGAATCAAATCAGCAGCTCCTTTTCAGTACACATAACCCTGGAATGCAATGGTGACCATGCAAAAAACAAATGGACTTTGTTATAAAAACAATTCCTTGCTCAAGTCTTGCACTCAGCATAGCACCAAGATGGGAATAAACCCTGCAAAATCTATTTTTCCTTTCCTTAATGCTCCTTCATTAGCTCTGTTATTAAAAGAGAAGTCTCAATAGCTGCCACAGATTTATTAACTCAGCAGCTTCTTATCAACACAGAACTCGGTTATAGGAGGAGAAAAATAAATGGTACTTTGCACAACTGCAGCACTAAGATTAAGTGACTTTTTCATTTCATTTTCTCCTTATCCACTCTTCCAGGTAGTAACTTTATGCACTCCTAATTATAAACCCTATTTTTTATGAGCAATCAATGCTAGTATTAATAGAGATGTTGTGCAGTCCGATGGACTGGTCATGACACCGAGATATCTGATAATGGAAAAGACAGAGTCTATAAAACCATACCTCAAAGGTACCTGACTGGAATTTGCATTATTCTGCAACAAGGAAAAAAGTTCTCTTCTATCGTTATCTCTCAGCCCTGATATTAAAATTATAAATGTGTTACAAACTGCTACCTTGGGCTTGGTACCTTGTTTGACTCCTTTTTCCCCTCCTAAATCACCTCCCCAAGGTGAAAGACTTGACCTTTTCACAGCTGACAATAATAACAATAAAAACTGTTCAATGCTCAGAGAAAGGAGGACCTGGTTTGACTTGCCTTGAAAATGATCACAGCAAGAAGGTAGAACTCTCAGCAGTTAATAAAATATTTAAAATTTCATCTTTTTGAAATAGTTTTGCCTATGCAAAAGAGACAGAAATGCGTGCTGTAAGGGAATTTGTATGGCCCGTGCCTTTGGGAGCCAATGAAAGCCTTTACATCAAACATTTATTTCTTCATTCATGTAAAATCTTGTTCACTAGGAAATCCTACTGAAACACATCTTGTTTTCATGAGCAACCAAAGGAAAAAATACTCCTGTAGTCCCAAGCACTGCAGCAGTAAAACAGGGAAAACATCCAGAGAAGCAAGACAATTTCCTACAGGTGGGGAATGATGAAAAAATGAGGAAACAACTCATTTTAGTAGGTTTTAAATGGACAAAGTGTCACAGCAGGTGGATTCCAAGGATCAAACACCTCATTCTGTAATGATGATGACACTGGCATTTATTCTATAGGAAAAGGTGAAAACCTGAATTTTGTTTTACAAGTATAGCTTTTTTCTGATCAGGATAACCAAATATTTTCCAGTGTCACTGATTAAAATTGTGACAGGTTAGCTTAAATTCAATTCACTTGAGCCTGGGGAGCCTCCAGTTATCTCCTGGAGCTACCCAAGATCAGGGAAAACTGAAGCCAACTCATCATTTGCTGTAACAGCACATTACCAACTGCTTGAAGGAGCAACCAAAGTAAAAAAATGTATATATATAATTATATTAATATTAATATTTTTTTTAGGTTTAGTTTTAATTTTATTATTGTTGTTTTTATTATTATTATTATTTTCCTTTATGGACTGCAGGCCCCTTCATCACCTTTAGCATCCCACAGTGAAAGGTACATTTCTTGGAAAATGGAATTGGTAGAACCTCAGGCAGAAGCAGAATTGACCCAGAATAAACCAGCAGGGAAGTCCATCCCCAGCCAGCACCTCTTTAGCAGCTGAACACTGCCTGTGGTACTGCCTGGCCTCTCCCTCTGACATTATTGGAGATCCCAACTGAGAAAAAGGCCAGGAAAGGAAATTAAGAGCATCAAAACTGCTGTTGCTGTCTGGAGCAAAAGCCTTTTTGAGAGAAAATGGCTCTCCTAACCTCAATTCTGTTAAGATTCAGCCCATCTCTGTGAGATTTGATTTCAAATTGATCTTTCAGAATGTATGGCCTATAGAGAAAAAAAATAGCAATAAGGTAAAAATCAGTTATGGGAGAAATACAGCTGAAATAACACTGCAGAAAAGGGGCTGAAATAGCTCTTTTCAAAAGATCCTTATTGCCAGCAGATGCAACAAGCAAATAAAACACTTTTCTAGCTGAGTTAAGGGACACTGTACAGTTAACATGCTTTCTGTTAATTTTTAAGTATTTAAACCACTCTTATTTCAACCTAAACATGCCTGGCAAAATCTGACCTTGGCCCTTTTTAACCATCACACCAGGGCATCTGACATTCACTTGGATTTGATATTTCTGTAACCACAAATGAGAACAGACCAAGTGATCCAACATCCCTGTTCTCAGCTTTTTGGGTTTTTTTTGCTAAACAGAATCTCAAATTCTTGACAATCAAAGTTAAATGCCAGCTAAAAAGGTTATTTTAGCATCAGTTTCAAAGAAAACATCGAGATTTCAAGCAAACCCTGGAGCTGTAAGGTCAAATTCTATAAATCCTGGTTTATTTTGGTCTAGGTCAAGACTTTCATGTGAAAGCTGAGTGATAACCTGGGTTTATAAATGTTATGATCGAGAAACAGAAACTTACCCTTAGGCCAAAAAGAAACCAAAATGTTTTTGGTGTTTGCTTTTTTTTTTTTTTTTAAAGCCCCCAAATCAAGATAGCACGGCTGAACACATTAATTATAAAGACATCATTTGTTAAAAATGTGTTCCTGGTTACTGGGATATTTACAAATTCATTGATCTGTGAGGCATTGAGGGGGAAAAAAAGGTTTAAGAAAAAATAAGGAGGAAGAAAAAGCACTAAGGAGAACTGCAGCACTTAAAAGGATGTCTCTGAAGGCTGAATGGTTCCTCCTCAGGAAAAAAGCAGAAACACATCTCCTGAGTTATCTGCAGGAGTCAGGAGTGTCGTGTTCTGTTCAGAAATACTGCCTTCAAAGCTGTTAAGTCATTTAGGTAACACACAGCACCCTCATTTTAAGGTTTCCAGACTACTCCGTGTGAACAATTTCTCATGGAGAAGATATGTGGCTGTTTGGATCCTCTTTAACTTGCTAAATAAATTTGTTAATACCCAGCAGCGCTGTGGTACAGAAGCAGGTCTAAAATACAGAGAGTTAAAGAATTTAAGCCCTGCCACAAAAGAGTTTTACTCAGATTAGAAGGGAACAAAGCCACGTCTAATCTCTGTGCTGCCACTCAGACCCAGCTTGCTGGGCACTGTTAATTGTAGCCTTTGAATCGAAGGAAAATGCAGAACATCAGTAGAAAACCCATTTATTTGTGTCCTGCGTGTTAGACACAAAAATGCTTTAGAAGGGAATAATGTGGGAAGTTTTAATGCTAAATGGCATGTGTGATGACATTTACCAGCTCAGCTCAATCCAGCTGTGACCACGGCCAATACAGCGTGGCAGCACAATGAAAGTCACACTGCTGCAGCCCAGAGTGAGGATATTGGCCATCTGTATCATAATTCCAATGAAGAAATAAATACCCTATTTAGAGCTGAAGTTCAGTATTTGTAGGATGAAAAATGGATTTGTAAACCCTATTTCCAAATAATCAGTTTGAAGGAAATTTCACTATTGCTTATCCAGGCCTTAAGACTTCCAAACCACCCGAAAAACAAAGAAAGAATTGGCCCAGTAAGATAAGATTCCTTAAACCTTTAAATGATCTGTTTAATATTTTAATTTGCCTTTGCTTTCTTTATTAATAGCTCCACTTGGGATGTGCAGTGAAAGCTCTTCCACAAGAGTTGCACTGGAAAAGCCTTAGCAGGAGACAACACATGCCTGCCTCAGGGGTTACAAGACAAATCAATCTAGTTTTCTCCTTTCCTCCAAGGGTAATTGGCCTTTAAAATTACAGAGAAAAATAGGCCTTCATGTCAGCACAATGCAGGCACATACACAGCCATTTTCCATTTCTTTTTCAGTTGGAATTCTCAGCTGAGAGGTAAACTTATAAAGGTGGGAAAATAAAAAGAAGATGAAGAGGAACGATTGCATCAGTTCAAATCCCCTCCAATAACAAGGAGCACTGTGACCAGCATTTGAGACTGGAATTTACTGAAACCTGCTATGAATAGCTGTCATTTTCCTAGGCAGTATTTTTTATTCTTGATTGTGATAAAATTTTCTCGAATTTTTATGACAGCCTGTACTGCCAGCATTCATGGAGATTTATCACAGAATTTAGTCAGACTGAGGAGTTATAATTATTGCTTCATTTCCCATAAAATCTCACAAAGTAATACTGATTTTTACTCATTCTTCTGAAATTGCCTTTTTCAAGGAGAAATCATGGCTATGAATATCCCTAGAATCCTTCTGCTGTGCTGTACACATAATCACCTACAGACTCAGATTCAGCCTTTGAATACTGGTAAATTGTATACAGTGCATTTAAATTGGCTAATAAATTGTTTGATAGCAGTGAAACTCAGATGATAGTCTTCTTGCTTTTCTGATTGCTATTAAATCTGGTTTGCAATACATTAATCACATTCTACTTTTAATAAGAGATTGTCATGTGAAAATATTTCCTTGTGCATAAAGATGAGCAATCAGCTAAGCTACAACTGATATATAAAAACAAGAACAAAGCTGAAAAAAGTCAAAACAACTTAGTGTTTTAAAAACAGAACTAATATTCCCTCGAAACAGTGCTGAAAGCACAAAACCATTCATGTGACCTCACTCGCTGGGAGTGTGTGTACAGGTGTAAAGCAATTATTAGATTTGATATCTGAATGAACTCAGGCTCCCATTAGAGCCTGAATGCTTCAGTGACCCTATTATTTTCCTTCCAATGCTCCCAGACCTGATCAACTTCATTATTCTGACTAGTGAAACATTTAGGACGTGAACATACGATTTGTTTTAAGCCAAATGAGACAAATGAAAGCATTTCATAAAACAACTCCAAGAAAAGAATAAGACGCGTGAGAATCAAACGTGTCAAATCCAGCAAGGTCAGGACTAAGTAACAGTAACAAAGAAAAAGAGAGAGAGATCCTTGGCAATAAAAATACATTTATTCAGATATTTTTTCCCTTGAACTTCTCATTTGTAACCTCTCCTACATAGTGAAAACATTTGGCTGATGAATCAGAAGGGTGAAACAAGTTTCAGAGAGTAAATTAACTGTCTGCTTCTGTACTGAAAGAATCCAAATCTCAAAACACAGAGATTGTGATTCTTCTTTCATGACTATACACACTCAAGAGTTGTCCAAAAGTAAAAGTAGAGCCTCTACTCAAAAACCACTTCATGTCAGAGAGGACAGATTTGCTGATGTGAAAGCTGTGTTTTCCTGGTTTAATTGTCCCTACTATTTCTCTGCTAAGGAAATGCCTGTGACACTGCAAAAACCATGTATTCACACTTTAAACAGATCTGTCTGGTGCTAATCCGCTGTATTCTTCATCAATAATGAAATTTAAAATGTCCTATTCCCAGCTCCCCTATGAACACCTCCACTCCTACAAGTTGTACTTGCTTTGGAGGTGAGGTGACTGTGAGGTTACAAAGCAGGACAAGGAATACAAACAGTGATAGGTTCTGAATGTGACATGCACAGGGAATCCCAGAATTCCCATCCCTCATCCCACTGTCCCAGTCCCTACAGGAGTCAGGCTGGCACCCCAGGGCTCCCTGCATCCCTCATCCCACTGCCCCTGTCCCTACAAGAGTCAGGCTGGCACCCCAGGGCTCCCATCCCTCATCCCACTGTCCCTGTCCCTAAAGGAATTGGGCTGACACCCCAGGGCTTCCTGAGAGCTCCAGAGTTCCCATCCCTCGTCCCACTGTCCCTGTCCCTAAGGGAGTCAGGCTGGCACCCCAGGGCTCCCTGAGAACTCCAGAGTTCCCATCCCTCATCCCACTGTCACCCCAGGGCTCCCATCCCTCATCCCACTGCCCCTGTCCCTATAAGAGTCAGGCTG
>VYZP01043584.1:318367-343204 GCA_013400635.1 Hypocryptadius cinnamomeus
GGAGTCAGACTGGCACCCCAGGGCTCCCATCCCTCATCCCACTGTCCCTGTCGGAGTCAGGCTGGCACCCCAGGGCTCCCATCCCTCACTGCTCTCCCTGAGGAGCTGCACGGGCTGCAGAGCCTGCTGTGAGCCTGCTGTGAGCGTGTTCCTGTCCAGCCACATTGCCATCACCTCCCCACCCCATCTGGGACATTCAGGGAAGAGGGAAGGCACAGGAGAGCAGCACCAGCCTGTGCTGAAGGCGCTGCCCGACATCAGCCTTCACTCACAGGAGGATTCCTTCTGACAAAACAAAGGCAGGGGAGAAGGCTCCTCACCTCCTCTCCAGTCAGTACCAATCCCTTCCACAGCCACAATCAAGAGCTGACAGATGAAAGTCAAGGGGGAAGCTTGCCAGCAATTCCCTAGAATATTTTATGGAAGAGCAGTGTAAGGAGGATGCCTTAGGATCTCAGCTTTTCTAGTTTCAAATCCTGCCCTGCATTAGGGTATAACTCTAAACTCCATACAGACTGTCACTTACTGTCTTCACATTTTGGTTGGACAGAATAATCCCTCAAGGCCTGGAATTCAAGGACACCCTAGAGCCTCAGGCCCCAAAAGTACAAACAAAAGTGAATTGGGGGGAGCAAACTGGGGGTGTGTGACTTCAATACCTGCAGCTGTAATTGGAGGATTAACCCCTGATATGTAAATGAACCAAACTTGTAATTGTCTGAAAAACTCATGACCCATCATCCATCCTGGGTGTAGCCTCTGGGATGCTCTGACTGCCCAAGGTGTGTCCATGGAAGGCCTTTAATAAATACCCACTTTATTCTCCTAACCTGTCTGGCCTCTGCCACTCCAAGGCATCAAGGGCAGGTTTGCCTGGCTGGCAGTGATGCCTTCAGTCTGAGCTTTCACGTTTTCCAGGTTCTGCACTGCATTGGTGTATAACTCTGAACTCCATNGGGATCACCCAGTGCAGGCTCCTCTGCCAGCAGCTCCAACACTGCAGCCACATCTCCTGCTCTGTCCTCTGCACTCAGCATGACAGCAATGAACTCAAAGACAGCGAGAAAAGGGAAATTCTTTCAAAGCAGGAGCTGGGTAACACTCCTGAAAAGGGGTATTTCCTACTGGTTCATGTAAACTGATTCTTCTCCATACCCAGACAATGGCAATATTCCTTGCAGCCTGCAAAAGTCAGTCTACTGTATTTTTTATGTATCAGAAAAATATTCTCTCACTATGTAAATACATATATATATATAAACCCACTCTGCAAGGACTTGTAGCCTACAAGTAAAACGAAATATTTTAAATAATACAATAAAGGCAGAATATCCATAATTATTTTTTTGATTAAATAAAATATCAGCATTTTTTATTCATGGCTAGGTTAACATTTACAATTCAGCATTTTGCAATATTTAAATGGAATTGAATATGCTATGAGAAAACTTAAAACTACATCACTCCTGTATGGCCGGCTGGCACAGGCCATGGTTTTCTGTGCCCACCTGCATTTTACCACAGGACATGAAAGAAAAGCTCCTGTTCCAGCCTGGCAGGATGATCTCACCACCTCCTGTTACCTCTCTGCACCCCCCGACTGAGAAAAACTCCATCCTGAAAGTGACTTTTAATCTGTATTATTTGCATGTGCGGGTTATGTGAATGTGAAAGTGTTGCTTATTAAAATAATTCATACGAGAAAGTAATTTAGACTATACATGGCAGGCTCTGAGGTAAAATATAATAACTTTTAAGAACTTAAGAGTCTAATTTCTTTCTTGGCTGAGCACGGACAACTCCATTATGACTCAGTGTGAGAATCCCATGCTCACATAAAGCAGAATTTGACCCTTTCTGTTCATATAAAGAGTAAAAAAATGGAAGCAGTTAATGCTGGGAGAGGGCAACAAGCTGTCTCTAAATAGCTTAAAACATTTTCTATTTATCAACACTTGTATCTGAGGAGGGTTATTGTTTGTGCTGCTCCAAATTCACTCCGGTTTTTTCTCTCCAGATGCAGAGGGACTAAACCAGGCCCCTCCCTCAGCTCCCACAACGGGGAGGATGTAAAGTTTGAAGAAATATATTCACATTCTCTTGGGCTGCAGGAGAAGCAGCACCAACGCCTCCCACAAAGGCAACCAGGGGGAGTTTGGGATTTAAATTGTTCTTCACCCTTTTCCAGGCTGAAGTGGGACTGAAGGATAAGGCAAGGGGAGCAGAACAGGCTCAGCACAGGTCACTGCTGAGAGGACACAAAAATGAGCAATTTGGGGGCAAACCCTGGCCTGCAGCAGGTGCTGTGCACAGAGAGCCTGCCTGGCTCATCAGGGTGAGCACTGCTGCCTGAGCTTCACTCACATGGAAGAGACTCGGGATCCCCCACCACCTCTTCGATGCCCTTAGCCTGGGAAATAATGATTTGTGCCACAAAACAAACATCATTTCTCTCTCCACTTTTGTTCCCGTTTAGAGATCTCGTTTCCAGCACCACTCCAAAAGTGGTTTTACCACACAGACGAGGAAATTCTGAATTTGCATTATAGAAAACAGTCAGGAGTTTCAATCTGGGGTGGGAGAGAGTAGGAACTTACACAAATTTTGGATGGATAAAATGATTAGGAAAATACATCCTTAGTGCCACTAAAATCACATTAATCCATCAGCTATTTTTTGCCCAAACCTGGTAACGTCCTTTAGAATTATGTTCTGCTGTATATAAACACTTTTAACTACAAGCTCCTTCTATTTCATCCAAGGGAATATTTTTTCACGCTTGAACTAGTTTTATCTTCAGAAATAACAAAGGCAGCGTGTTAACAGTTCACACCTCTTTGTGACTCACTGGCCACGGTGGCCTTTTATCCATCCCCCACCCCTTCCCTGAGCCCCCTCAGAGCTCCCAAAGCCAGGGCTTCTCCTTGCTTTTAATCCAAACCAGTGCAAACCAAGAGCAGCCTGTCCATTGTGCACCAGCAGAGCCCATTTTGTTGAATTAAACGTTTGATCAAAGGACTTGTTACCTTGTTTGTATCCTCTTTAAAAAGATGTTTTAGACAGGGTTTTCTGTAAAACAGGGCTGAGGCTTTGTTGCACTTTGATGATAACTCCTGCTGCTGTCCAAGTACTTCTTTTGCACTGGATGCTCAAGGAAACAATTATACAAACTTACAGGGGAAAAAAAAGAGACATTTCTGATGCTCTTAAAAGTGCTTCATCAGAGGTTTATCGTGAATGGAAAAAAAAAGCCAAAAAGAGATCAGCAAACTCCTCCAGTTTTCCAACCTAATATTCCAATAGAAAATAGCAAAAAGCTGCAATAGTAAATAAAAGAGAGCTTGCATTTCAGCTTAACAACTTGACTTGCAAGTTTTCTGGGCTTTGGATACAGAAAGCCATCTCTAGGGACTTTTCTGTGAGGATGGGGACTTTTTAAAATGTGGGGTGGTTTTAATTCTATGAAATTCACAGCTGTGATTTTGGAATTTCCTACTCAGCAGCAGCAGCAAAGCAAACTGTAGATGAAATATTTTCAAAAGGTTTACTACAAAGTTTGTTACAGAGATTTTTTTTCCTATAAACTATGCAAATCTGGCTACTTATATTCCAAGAGTTCTACTGACTCAGTTTAAGGCAAATAACTATTTCATAAAACAGCATGCTTGCAGAGGGCTGGAAATGATATCTCACTCCAGAAGGGAAAAATCCAAGGAAGATAAATACTCTGAACTGTGCAAAGTATTTTCAGATGCCTTTTAATTCTTTTTTACAAGAACACAGTTAAATACTCTTGGAATGCCAGTAACAAAGAGTCAAAGTGCTAAGTGCAATTTGATTTATTTGGTTTGTTTTGAGTTCTTATTCAAACCCAAACCTTATGCACTTCAAGTCCAGCCCAGCATGAGAGAGCCTCAGTATCTGCAAAGTCCAGCAGGAAGGATTAGAAAATGTCACAACACCTTCAGGGCACAGCAGATCCTTAAAATAGGGAATGATTCAAGAGTTTGAGCAGGAAAAGTCCAGCAGGGTGCCTTCAAAAAATCTGCATCAGGCTGGAAGGTCTGTGAACCTCCCCTCTTTAAAATATCATCCCTTTTCACTTCATGCTCACCCACATGGACAAAGCTGGGCACAGAAGGGACCTTCCAAAAGTTACATAAAAATGCTCTGGATTATTTAAAATAAACATTTATATTTTTATATATGTACATAAATGTGTATTTCAGAGGAACACCAACTTATGCCTTTTGACAGGCAAAGTTTCACTGGAGAAATGATAAACAGCTGATCTCCAGGATTTCTGATTTTCCTCTGACACAGGTAATCACTACTTGTATGATGTCTGGAAATCCAGAAGCCTTGCAATAACTCAGTCAAAATGGCTCTCACTCTATTTCTGGTCACATATGGGTCTCTGGACTTGGATTAGCAGCTGAAAACAATTATGGTTTTGCAGTTTAAAGACAACACTTAAGACACTACTAAATCTAGTAAATGTTGGCATTTTAAACTCACTCTCAGAGCATTTCAAAAATCTCTCCCATCTGAAATCTGAGTAGAACGATAAAGGTCTAAAAATGTTCTCAAAACTCATTAAAATTAGTATTAATTGAAGTTCTGATAGACTGACTAAATGAAGGACCAAAACTTTTTTCCTTTAAAAAGCAATGAAATGTAATATTGAGCCACTTTCAACACTTTCCCCAAAGCATTTTTCAAACAGAGAAGTCTGGTTTAGGGTAATTATATAGAGCAGTATGGCTCCAGCACATTCTAAATTTTCTGAAAATACATTATTACACACGATATTAATTCTTTCTCAGGAAGATTTTTAAGCACTGCCATAATTTCCACTTTTCCTTGGATGTTCCTTGTCCAGGGCCATTCCCTGCAGACGAGGCAGGGGGGATCAGGGGAGTATTTTGTGCTGCTGACAACATTAATTCCATTCTCATTTGCCACCACCTGACCTCTCAACTTTAATAAGGCATTAACAGCACACTGCAGTATTTTATTATCAAATATCTATGTACTTTTACAAATTATTTTGACTCTGTACACCTCTGAGTTACTTTTTTTCTCAGTTTCTGCTGAGTTTGCTCGTAATCAAATGATTTTTTCAAATAATTTCACTTCCAGTGATTTATTTCTGCTTCACAAGATGAAGTACAAAAGGTTCAGTCTGCTGCTAAGAGTGCACCTCTTCAGGGAGTAATAAGGAAATGTGATATAAAGTTTCAGAATCCTTGCAAAAAACAAAGCAAGGCAACGGTAACCATGAGGAGTTGATGATTTTTGTGTGTGAGTGAGGATATTTAACAGGTTTATCCTAACTGCACTTTGCCAAGAGCTATCTGGTGAGATCCATGACAGAGAGAAAACTGTTTTGCATATTAAATTGTGTCACCAACAACCTGCCAGCTTTCTAAAAACGAAAAAATAAGAGAGGGAGGGTCTTCACACCAATTTGGCACTGAGAAAAATAATTTACACCCACCAAGTCCCAATAATATGTTTGGAAGCCTGCAAGAAATGCAGAGCACTTTTATTTTTGTAAATAAAACACCAGCTAACTTACAGAGCAGATAAATCCACAGGTACAATCTGATTTTTTCCAAGCTGTTTTACAACAATCCAGCCTCTGCAGGAAAGAAAGGGGAATTTATGGAGAAACAGACTGAGTGTGGTACTGGATGGAGGGGAGGTACCAGTGCTGAGAGGGGCAGAGAAGCTGCTCTGAACAAGCAGGGATCCTTCCAAAAGCTCAAATCCTGTCTAAATTATTCCAGCAAAGCAGCATGATCTCTGCATCCCCCCAAAATTCCCAAAGCCAGCCCCTGACAAGAAGCAGCAATGTTATTTCCACTGTAGCACATGAGAATGGATAAGAGCAGGAGGTTTTTCACCCCTCCCTCTCTCCCAGTGATAGATGGCTGGCAGAATTATTTCCTGTTCATCTCAGTGGTGCTGAAAATCTCACTAAGTATCTTTAAAAAAATCCCAGGTCAAATACAGAGTCAGCATTTAAGGAAACCACTTAGCCCTGGATATGCTGGGTCTAATCCTTGTAGTTTAGCCACAAGTTAAGCTGTCTTTCTTCCTTCCTCCCTGAAAATGGCTTTATCATCCAGCCTGGCTTTATGCAATTAAAAAGCTCCCTGCCTGTAATTGACAGCCGATGGAAGCAGACATTAATTCTTATCCTACAGAATTGATATTTAATCTATAATACTAATATTGCCCATATTCAGATAATTCACTAAAATCATTGATTCTTCTGTCTCCAATCCCCTGCATTTGCAAAATCTACTTTTCATACAAAACCCCCAAATTAATTCAGGTCAAACAGGCTCTGTAAGGAAGGAAGAAAATTCAGTCTGTGAAGATGTTTTGTCCTGCTTTTTCTTTCAGGTGAGCTGGAGACAGATGACTGCTCCTGTGGGCTACAGAAGGTGCAAGGACTTGGTCCTTGTTGGCTCATGTGAAGAGAAGGGCTGGGACAGGACCCAACAACAAAAATGACAAAAATCACAAAACCCGAGTCAAACGTTCTTGGGCACAGCCAGGAGGTAAAACAAGAGCCAGCAGCCCAAACCTGCAGCTTTAATTTATAAAAACCACCTATTCTACCCAAGGAATGCAGGGCTGGGGTGCCCAGGAGCTGGGCAGCTCTGCAGGAGATGAATCCCAAAGCCCTTTCAAACATTCCTCACACCCATCAGCTCACGGGTTCTTGGCAAGCACATGGAGGCACTCAGAAATAATAACTATTAACATTAGCTATTTTGGGCTTGTCATTAGTATTTACATCCACGCTCCTAGCAGCTCTAAATGCCAAGGCTCCTGTTTCAGTGAGATTTTTCAAAAAGGAAAGGGCTTTTTTTTTGCCAATTTATAATTTCTGATCTGTTCAAAGCTTAAGCCAGAACTCTTCAGTGAGACTTCTTCATAAATAACTGTAGAAAATTAAAATAAATTAACATCTATTATTTGGCTTCATTCTTAAAATAGTTAACATATGCCCACGGGCTACAGCATATACTGAAAAAATAAACCCAAGTTTTAGAGAGAGGATCTTCACCCCTTTCTGAGGACTCAGGAGATAGGGCAGAACTAGGATTTCCAAAACTACCAGCAATGGTCCAGAATTTAATAGATGTGAAATATGATTAATACTATTTTCACAACTACAGCAGCCAGATTTCAGATTTCAGATTCAGATTTCCAGAACCCTAAATCAGCTCTCAAGATCATCTCCTGCCATCTTCAGCAGAGCACCCAGAGGGGAAGCTGGGCAAGGGTGGTGAAGGAGGGGGAAGGCAAGTGGAAGACTGGGAAAACTTAGCTCTCCTTGCTTAATTGAATTAATTAGATTGCTGATGGACTCCACCACAGAACCACAAGGCTGACAGAATCTGCTCTGTACCAGCAAGTAAGGACATTCCAAGAAAAGCAGCGAGTTTTGACAAATTCTTGAGATGTCACTGATTTGTGAACGTGCGTATGAGAGGAAAACGGCATGTAACTGAGAAAAGTCAGCACAGAAAACAGCAGGAAATTCAGAAGTTAAAAAGAAACCAAAGGGAAAAAAAAGTCCATCAGACTGCTTCGTGATGTGGTGGCTTTTTTGGTGTTGTTTTGTTACTTTTTGTGGCCTTATTATAGCAAAGATGGGATCTGCAGGGACTGGAGTGATTGACAGATGTCTCTCAAGTGTGCGTGGTCTGAAAACATGAAGCACAAGCAGCTTCAGCTTTGCTTTTTATGACATGTGCTAAAATTGGAAACAAAATAAATTACAGGGCAACTTCAAGGCAAGAATAAACTGGTAGGTAAAACTGTCCCAATCATCTTTTTGCTTGAGTTGTGGAGTAACTTTCAGCCACCACTGCAAACTGCACCTGCCAAAGAAGCCTTTGTTCAGGTAGGATCTTTGCCTTAGAGGTAAAATGGGAAAAAAGCCCAAAAATCAGCAAAGCATTATTAAAACCAGCTCTTATTCTAGAAAGTATAAACATTAATTTTTATAGAAAAACTTTGTATAATCAACAGGAAAACAGAATAAGATGAAATTACTTTCATGATAGCAAACCAGACTGATTTTGACCTTCTGACTAAATATTTTCCTGTAGCTTCTAAGTAAACCTGCTTGTTATCCACAAAAGGATTCATTGCCACTTAATTAATTCATTAAATAATGTCATTAGATCTAGAATTTTAAATACTTATTCAGACTGAATTCACAACACATCTTTGCTTTTAGTTCCTGGCTTTTTGAAGCCGGACTACAGAAGCTAAAACATAATTTAGATTCAGACATTCACTGAGAGCTGAATATTGTGTCCTCAAGCTCAGGATAAACACAGGAGGAAGAACAAAATACAAGAAATGTGATTTATTTTCAAAGGACAGACGGGATGACATATGGGTTCAAAATACTGTAAAGACTCCAAGCCTAAAGCCATAAACACATCCATAATATGTGGAATATATGTCCACTGCTGATGTGTGCATAGATGTACACAAATATATCTGGGAGAAATTCATGGCATTTCGAGGAGCTGATCAGAAATCTGTCACAGTAGGAAAAACTAGGCAGAGAAATTAATTAATTGGGAATAGCAGAGCTGAGGAAAACATTTTCCTAGAGTGTCAGAGAAGCCATGAAATGCTGTGCAGCAGCACATGTAAGTTAAATAAAAAGCAGACTAAAGGAGACAGAGGATGAGGGGAGCTCCTGTGCTGATACACACAAACCAGGCCACGAGGTGGGTGAATGTCCTGTGTCCACCAGAGCCAGTCCTGGCCACAAGAAAAGCTGTGGGACATTGTGGCCCTGTGGGCTCTGATGCCTCAACCCCGAAATCCACAAAGCAAGGAACTGTCACATTCACATTTTCTGGAAAATCCCTTTGCCCAGGATTTTTCTCCTGGGAAGCTGAGAAGCCTCAGAGAAAAAGGAAAACAATTCTTATCTCATTTGCTTCTCCTGTGTTTTGCTCCTTTGGAATGTGGGTGGAGATTGTTTACCCACAGGTGATTGTTGCATTGGTTTCATGTGAGTTGTTTTCACTCTTTGGCCAACCAGGGCCAAGCTGTGTCAGGGCTCTGGAGAGAGTCATGAGTTTCATTATTATCTTTTTAGCCTTCTGTATGTATCTTTTCTGTATTGTTTAGTATAGTATTCTTTAATATAACATAATATCATAAAATAATAAATTAGCCTTCTGAGAACATGGAGTCAGATTCATCATTCCTTCCTGCCACGGGGCACCCCTTAAATACAATAAGGAACAGACCACAAACACCTCTGAAAAGTTGGCAGCTTCACTGGTTTTTCTTTCAGAGGTCCCTGGGATTGAGGAGTAGAGCAATAAGTAATTAATGAAAGCACAGCCATTTAAAGTAATCACAAAAGAGAATAACCAGCTCTCAAGGGGCAGTTGCTGGTGAGGCAGTGCCACAATATCAAAGTCTTACCTTCAACTTGAGCTTTCCTTATCTTAAATTGACCAATTCACCCAGAAATCAACTCTTATTTTCTTCCACACAGCTGATTTTTAATACAGCATCATATATGATGCATGCACACAGCTACATAAATTCTGTGCTGGAATGGGTATGAAAATATGTTCTAAACACTCAAGCAGCAATCCTCACCCAGCTGTGGGGGTAAAAAAATAAAATATTCAAATGCAAAGGAGGATTTATGAATTGAATTTATTTTTTATCTACCAGTAAGCCTAAGTTGAAATATGAATAACTGATTTAACACTGAAATGGTATTCAAATATTTGACTCCAATCCCCTATTGCTTCTAAATTCATTCAGAAGTCAAGATTATTAATTTTTCCTGACAGAAAATCAAGATTTAATGATCATCTGATAACCCTTAGGAATTACAAAGTAAACTGAGATGATAATTCAGACAAAATGATTTTACATATATAAGGAAAACATCACGCAGAATATCCATTTAGGCATTTCCTATGGAGCAGTAACTAATTTTTAAGAAAACACAGAGCAAAAAACTGACTTGGTGTGTACAGTAAAAGGTTCAGAAGGTAAAAGGGGCCTTCATTAAAACCTGCAGAGCTTTAACCCTGTGCTTTGATCAAACAAACTGAACCCCTCAAGCACTCCTCCAAAAAAGCCTGGAAAGGGAAAACACATGGAAGAATTTGAACCCAGTGACCTTGTGGAAACACTGCTGCTCACTTGAAGACAACATTGCTCTCCCCAGATCAAGGCATCTCTTCACCCAAAGCCATCAGGCCAAAATAATGCATTACAATAATGTGCTTTGTGTAATTTCACAGCGCAACTGATTTCAGCCTAGTAAAAATGATATGCAGCAAATGATTTTTAGGTAAATTTTTAGCTTTCAGGTCATGTCTGCAGGGAAGTAACATTAGAACTAACAGTGGTGTGAAAAATGGGGATGCAGAAGCTGTACAGCCTGTGCATTGATTTTTTTTTTTTCTTTTTCTCTTTTTTTTTTTTTTTTTTGCCCCAGAGCTCTCTCTGGCAGCAGGAACAGTGTAAAACCAAGAACAAGCCAATGACAATCTATTTATATACAGAATCATACAATATTTCAAGTTGGAAGGGACCAACAAGGATCACCAAGTGTGGCTCCCTGCTCCTTGCAGGATTACTGAACACTAAACCTGGACTGAGCATGGTCCAGGTGCTTTGGGAGCTCAGATTTGGGGCTGTGCCCATCCCCTGGGAGCCTCACTGCAGGATTACTGAACACTAAACCTGGGCTGAGCCCAGTCCAGGTGCTTTGGGAGCTCAGATTTGGGGCTGTGCCCATCCCCTGGGAGCCTCACTGCAGGATTACTGAGCACTAAACCTGGGCTGAGCCCAGTCCAGGTGCTTTGGGAGCTCAGATTTGGGGCTGTGCCCATCCCCTGGCAGCCTCCTCCTGTGCCTGACCCCCTCTGGGGGAAGAACCTTCCCCTGGTGCCCAACCTGACTGCTCATCTTTTATCCTCTGTGTTGTTTACTGACATTTATACTCCAAATCAATTAAAATTGTACCTCTACAATGGATGGATGACTGCCTCTTCTCAATGCAATTGCCAGAAAACACAAACCAGGGCAGCAATTCTTTTTCAAAATTGAGAAAAAGGTTACACCAGAACACCTGAGAGCCAAAGTGAGCTCCAGAGGCAGCTCCAGTGAATGTTCTGTGTCCACCAGAGCCAGTCCTGGCCACAATAAAAGCTGTGGGATAAGGTGGCTCTGTGGGCACTGACTGCAATGAAAAATTCTGGAAAATGCTTCCCTGAAATTCCCAAAAATTTGTAGTTGTATAAACTTGAAACAGGATTTAAAGGTTGCTGCTAATCTGACCCGTGAAAACCGCTCTTGGTGATGGCAGATCTCTTTGTTTTAGCCTGAGCATCCCAGGAATTCCCATCCAATGGAAGCACCAGGGGTGGGGAGGTGCCCTGCCCTGCAGGTTATGTCTGAGGGGAGGAGACCAAAACAGCTGAGAACCCTTCCCTCAGCCCAGCTGCCAGCATGTAAGGGGTTAAGAAATGAGAAATGCTTCAACAAAAACCACACCACAATCTCAAATTTTTGCCTTCCATTAAAATCTTAAAACCTATCACTGTGGAACACCAAGGAACTTTTACAAAACACAGTTTGATTTTATGCTGTTTGCCTTTACTCGCCTGTCCAGGAATTGAGAAAAGATTTTGGAGATCTTCTTTCCATCTGCAGAAATGATGGGTGATGCTGAAAGCCAAGAACAGCATTTCCCTTCTCCCCACTGCAGCTCTGACTCCTGCAGCATTCCTGCCCTGTCACCAGCTATCTCACCCAAATGCAGTTGTGTTTTCAGCAGGACACATCTGCCCTGCCCAAGGGGTGCCATCCATTTCTCTGCCATTCCCCTCACATTTACACTATGTGTTTAATCTGTGTAATTTTCTGATCTGTATCAGAACAGTTCTGAATTTGCACACAGGGCTCACATTAAGTGGGTTGCAGAATGCACACACTGAGCTAAAGGTGAATGAGTTGTCCTTCATGCTAACTTTATACCACTTCTGGGGTCCCCAAAGATGCCATTTTACCCATAAAATCCATTTCTTTGCTATTTTCAACATAAAACTTAAAAGGTGCTGTGAAAAGTGCTGAATATCTTCAGTGGCAAAGGAGGAACCTGGGATTTGCAGGAAGTAATTAACTTTCTTTTGCCTTCCAAGCCCTCCCCATCTCAATCTTCCCATTCTGCTTTGTCAGTTTGGAAAAGTCTGGAGGAACCATCTCACGATTAAAGAGAGGCTTGAACCTCAAACTGCAGCCAGCTCATGGCAAGAGGACTGGAAAACGAGCAGGAAATCAGTTCTGGTGTTCAGTGGGCACTTTGGAACATCAGCAGGAAATCAGTTCTGGTGTTCAGTGGGCACTTAGGAAAAGGAGCAGGAAATCAGTTCTGGTGCTCAGTGGGCACTTTGGAAAAGGAGCAGGAAATCAGTTCTGGTGCTCAGTGGGCACTTTGGAAAAGGAGCAGGAAATCAGTTCTGGTGCTCAGTGGGCACTTTGGAAAAGGAGCAGGAAATCAGTTCTGGTGCTCAGTGGGCACTTTGGAAAAGGAGCAGGAAATCAGTTCTGGTGTTCAGTGGGCACTTAGGAAAAGGAGCAGGAAATCAGTTCTGGTGCTCAGTGGGCACTTTGGAAAAGGAGCAGGAAATCACTTCTGGTGCTCAGTGGGCACTTTGGCTCAGGAGAGCTCAGCCCACCCCATGGGGCACAGGCAGAACCTTCTCTGGACAAAGCACTGGTGGCACTGCCACCTCTGAGGGGACACAGTCACCTCAGTGCCACCTCTGAGGGGGTCACATTGTCACCTTTGAGGGGTCACAGCCCCCTCACTGTCACTTCTGAGAGGTCACAGCCCCCTCACTGTCACCCTTTAAAGGGTCACAGCCCCCTCACTGTCACCCTTTAAAGGGTCACAGCCCCCTCACTGTCACCCTTTAAAGGGTCACAGCCCCTTCAGAGCCCCTGGGGCTGCCACCCTCCCCAGCCCAGCTGGAAATGCCAGAGCTGGCACAGGAGGAGTTACAGATGCTGGCATCTGTGCCATCGATGTCTCCATGCAGTGAGCAGAAGTCAGAGTGACAAATGATGCCAACAACGATGCTGTTGTGGTTTTAAATGAGCCACACCCCCCAAATTTCCCTTTAGATTAACACTCCCTACACTGGTCCAAAAAATCCTAACATCTTGAATATTTCAATTAAAATGACTGCTCTCCTATTTTAACTTTCTAGGAAATACACCTACTCCAAGAGCAAAGGCTGAGCTCAATGTTCCCAGAACATTTCTGCACATGATGAGGAAAATGGAACTTTTTTCCACTGGAAGCCTTTTCCCATCTCAGTAGAGCAGATAAAATTCTGTTTTGAAGATTGTTAATGAAAACTTTGAATAACTCTAACTCATACCAAGTAATACCTACAATATAATCCTCAAACACGTTCCCTGCAAGTTCTTCAATAAATGTAAATTCCTGTTTCAATTCCTTCCCCTCTGTCCCTCCTTCCCTTCCCTTCCCTTCCCCTCATTGTGCTGCTTTATTGGAACCTCAGAACATTCAGATCCATCCTCTCACACACAGCACCAGCCCGAGGTGTCCATGGCCAACAGGCCAAGCTCACCTTTCTACAGCCATTCACACTTCATGGAAAGCTCTAAATTATGGAATCTTCTCTTTCCAGAAGGTCTGTGACCAAACTGCAGAGTCCTCTATTTCCAGCAGACACATTCTAGATCCATCCATACAAAAGTGGGTACCTAAAAACTTCCTTTGGACATAAAACCTTCCTTTGTTCTGCCAGACTTTATCCAGCTGGTAAAAAGCTGATTTTAAATACACATCACCATTAAATGATGCTGAAGTGACTTTTTTCTCCTTCAGAATACAGGCATACCCTTTATGTTTCTAACAGTAAATTATATTTGACATTTAAAAATCAAGTTACCCTAATCTAGAGCTCTACCACAACAACACTGAGAAAGCAATGAATCTTTCCAGAGGAAAAACCCATTTTTTAAAAAATTCAAGATAATTTTAGTCACGAGTAATTGAAAATGTAATTTAGAATTCATTACTTTGTGTGCTTAATTACAGCAGAAGAGTTTCAAAAGATGATGATGATCCAATAAAGTAATAATTTTTTCTGAAACATGATATCAGAGTAAATAAAATAATAAAATGCAAATTAATATGGCTATTTGGATTATGTTGAAAACTTTAAATGCATACCAATGTGCAACCCCGTCCTGAGGCCGAGGCATTGCACCTGCAATCACCTCTTGGAATTCAGAGAACTGAACACTGTAGAGAAGTCTCCAAAACTCCTGCCAGGCATCTCTGTTCCTTAATTCAGCATAAGGACAAAAAGGTTTTACCCATGACTGTGCCATCAGTGCCAGCTCTTCTGAAGGCCAGAATGGATTTCCCAGCCTCGACACCCACAGGAGGCAGCAAAGCCAAGGCTTCACCTCCATCCCACACCAACCTTGCGCTGCTCCTCCAAAGGAAAACAGGGGCCACGTGTTTAACCAAAACACCTCGTTCAGAAAGAGAATAAAGTTCTTTTGCAGCGACTGCCTGCAACCCACCTGCAGCTACAGAGCAGCAGCAGAACCTGTGACCTTATTCCTTTTTCATAAAGGGCACTTAAGCTAAATGAACTCCTTGCCCACGTTCCCAGAAAACAAAAGTCTGGGTTTGACCCAGGGTTTCTGCAGCAGTCCCCAGAGTCAGTCTCTTTTCCCTGTGTAGCTCCAGCAGATTGGAAGGTCAGCAGTGGGTGCACGGTTGATGCAGTTACAGCTTTCTGAACATTTTTGTCTGGAGATCTTTAGAATAATTTAAGTGCTTTGAGTATAACTGAGTGAAAAAGGAGCTGTCACGCATGAGCCACATCAGAAATTTCCCATGCTGAGGCACATGGCTGATTTCAAATTGCTGCCGTTGCACCTGGAGTTAAATTGTCTATTTTGGTAATGTGGGATGTCTTACTCTGGCCTAAAATATGGATTTTCCTAATAATTTTAATTCCCTAATGCACAGATAATTTTAAACTCCCAATATCACCCTCCCAAAGCTGTCTGTCCCTGTGGGAAGAGTGAGGTGTGTGTGCATCCAAAGGGCTGTTTCCTCATAGATTGTCCCTGACAGTGCCCAGTGAGAACATCACAGACCCCAAATATTGGCCAAACACACAAATCCCCAATATTGGCCAGTAAGGTGCAGAGCAAGGGCTGCAAAATCCAGGATAACCCAGAGGTATCCCAAGCCCAAAGCAGAGGATCAGAAACGTGTGCAGCCACCAGAGCAGCACCAGCAGAGCTCTCAGGAGGAGTTTATTGGGATGCCTTTAAGTGCTCAGCTCTATAAAACATAAATACCATGGGCCTGTCTATTTTCATTTGTGCATAATCCAGCGAGGGGATGGCAAAGCCAGGCTGCCCCTGGGTTTTCTCTCTGAGTCACCTTGACTAGAGCAGCACATTTCTGCTGGGAGCAGAGCAGGCAGTGCCATGGAACAGCCCAGCCAAACTGCTCCTTTCCACCTCCCTCCATCCCCCAAAGCCTCAAACCCTTTATTTCAGAGCTGCAGTTTGCATTTCTTTGTGCTCACAATCATGCCTTCCTTTAAAACAGCTCTTTCAAGAACCAGGCTGCATTTGAAGCTGTATGAAAAAACCCAACTCATGTGTTTCAATAAATTAATTTGAGGTTATGTTTGAAAAATCAACACTGCCTTAAAGACAACTCGCTGCCCTTTAGAAAATCTGTTAGAATAAAATGACACACATCACAAGACCACTGTAGCTTTATCTGCACGGAAATCACTTCCAAACTGAACTTCCTCCAACAGAGTCAGAAATCTGCACTCATTTGCTCTATATTTGGACTATGAATTATGCAACCATAAAAACTGGACACCACTTCAGCTTCACAGCCTGCAGAGCCAAGACAAACCCAGCTCCAGATACTTTGGAAACACAAAAAATCCAAAGTACAAGAGGTGTGCTTTGGCTGCTATCATGAACTCTGCTTTACTACTGAAAATATTATGAAAATATTACTACTGAAAATATGATATAATAAATAAATATTATATAATAAATATTATCTGTTTTTTCTTCACAGATTTACAGACCAATGGAACTACAGCTCTAAAACTTATTATCAACACCACTGCACCCCCTATGTCAGAGCAAAACACAGCAAAGCACTAAAATGTTATTTGGGCTATTTCTAAACTTTGGAGAAAAATGTAGAGTGACAAATGAAGAGGGAATTCACTTAAAATTATCCTTTGTTATTTAGAAAATCTTTTTTCAATGATGTTTGTGGGAGATGTTGAGAATTTATGGTCAGAGATGTGAGCAACTATTATTAATTACTCTCAACAAAGCAGCCTCAGGCTTTAGTGGATAAAAATATCTTTTTCAGATACAAATATGTGACTGTAAATAGCAGATAATTAACAGTAAATACAAATATCTGTGAAGACTAACAACTCAAATGGCCACAGTGCTCTCCTGCCAACCCTGGGAGTTCAGGCAGCAGAATTAAAGGCAGCAGAAGTTAAAGGAGCAGAATTAGATGTAGCAGAGCTTTACTGGATATGAAAATGTGTCTGGAGCTGCAAAAATCCTTATTTGCACCTGAGAAAAACTTGTCCTTGGGAGAAACTGGGTTATGCCAAGGAAAGTTTCTTTGAGCCACGTTAGCACCAGAAACAAACACAATAATCAAAAGTAATTTTCTGTTCATCTGCATTAGAAATTATTAGTTTTGAGTTGTCTAATTTGACTGGTTTTAATTAATTTACTGTTTCCTAGGTTTTAATATGCATACTATTCAGCAAAAAAAAGTTGACAACAAAGTATCAGAGGATATTAAAGAAATGAAAATATTTCAGATATTTGCATCTTCTGATGAAGGAGAAACTCCATTTGACAGATAAATACTGGCTGCATTTTGTGAACTCTCACATCCTTTACCTTGTCAATAAAAGAGGTGAAGATAAATTGAAATTTGAAATTGAACAACTATGAGTAACACATTATTCAAGAAAGATCACTAATTAAAGCTGTGTGAAATTGAACAAAAGAGTTTTCATGATGATAAAAACATTTTGTTACTTCAGGAATATCTGTTTTTCCCTGTGCTGTAAAAAAAAATATTTCATTACTTTTATATTCAACTTTTGAAGGGGTTAATTATAGGATAATGATGATTCTTACCACTTTTAAAGGCAGAAGAAGGTGAAGAAAAACAACTTGGATTAACTAGAAATAAAAAGCTGTTTACCTGCTAACACTCCTCAGCACAATCTCACCTGTTTGATAGCAACTTGTCAGCTGGAAGCTCACCACAGGAAAAATAAACATTTAAAAGGTTGCTGTCACCTGCAAAAGCCTTTTGCTAAAATCTGACTTCAGAGCTTGGGGTGGGGTTTGATCCAGGAGCCCAGCAAAGCTCTGACAAGCAGGTATTTAATATTAAAATGTATTTAAAATTAACACCAATTGACAGCTCTTTGAGCAAACAATCATATTTGCATTGCTAGGAAGTATTTCCTCCCAATGAGCACTGAGTATTTAGCAGTGACGTGGCAGACACAAATTTCCATCTCTGCCCTCCAAATGAGCCTGGCCAGCTCAGCACACCTGGAATGCACACATCAGCATTTATCTTGTACCTGGCCCAGGATATCAACCCCTGCTTTCAGAAAAGAAATTAAAACATAGTTAAAAAGAGAAATATTACAAGTAGAAGGTGTTGCCACTCCCTTGCCCACTGTGTAGCCAAATGAGAAATAAACCCAACAGCAGGATGACATTTGGGGTGATATTTTCTTGGGGTTTGGTTTTTTGTTTTTAAATTTTTTTAAGGTCACTTCTGGCTAAAGTGCACAAATAACCTGAGATGGAGTCAGATTACCAAGTATGGGAAATAACTTGAATGGAAAATGTCACCAGTTGAACATTTCTGCTTCGTAAATTTTATGGCCAAAAAGAGAAATAGCAGCAAGAACATTTTTGCATAGAAAATGAGGAATAAAGACAAATTGAACTAATATTTAAAGACTTAATTATTTTGTAATTTAAACATTTTCTTCAAAGCTTGATGAGACTCAGAGATAAATGGTGAGGTGACACTAAAACTACAGGCAGTATGGATTATCTTAAAGGAAAATTTACAAGTCAGCTAAAATAAGTTTACATCATAACTTTCTCACAGAAATGATGGGACATTTTGAGTTCTTTCTGCATGCAGAGCCAGTTTTGAACTGTCTGCTTTGAGTCAGTATAAAATTTTACAGTTTCATGAAATATTGGTGCCAGCACAGAATTTTTCACACATGTATTTGTCCATACAGAATCCAGCACAGATTCACCTATGTAAAATATCTGTATATACACAGAGCTTTTGGTCTCATTTTCTGCACAGCAAAAATGACTTTTCAGGTCTGAAGATCCCCCCTTACACAGCATCATAAGTGACTGATAAAAAAGACATGGTGCTTTCTGAAGGATAAAATGTTTTGACGTTTATGTTAAAAGTGTTTTACCTCTCACATCTTTAATTTGCACCACAGACAGGTTGTCTAAAATATGTTCTTAAATACCTCAGCCCTGCTCGTGGAGCCTTTTCCTCAGAGGTTTGTCTGCTCCATTGCCATGCTGTCTGAGGCACTCCTGTGTGTGACATGCCACGAGGCATTTCTTCATCATCCCTGCTGAAAACTGCTGCAGTCGGGGCAAGGGCACACTGACAAACACCACGAGCATCAGAGTCACTCTCTGTGATTCTGAGGCAGACATTACCACACAAAAGGCATCCAAAAATCCTAAATAATGAAGCTGAAGTGTAACAGAGAGGAGATGTGACATATGCTCCATCCACCACGAGGTTCTGTTTCTTTTTGTGCTACCATAAACCTCACAAATCTGAACAAATGAATCAATTATTTCATGCTTGACACTATTTCTGCAACACACCTCAGTTACAAACCATGAAGGCTTTCTCTGGATGCCAAACATCCTTTGAATTGATAAATAATCTGCACAGCTGTGGGGCCAAACTGGGCTGGGGCTGCAGCTCCCAGGGGTGACAAATTCCCTTCCTGGGTGTCTGAGCCCAGCTGTGAGCACAGCTGGATGTGCCTCCCCAGCAGCACCATTCCACACTGAGCTGGGAGAGTTACCTGCTCTAAGGCCAATACTGCCATTAAATTCTGGTGGTTTTACATTATAATGAACTTCAGGCTTGGGTTTTGTTGTTATTCTTGTTATTTGGGTTTTTGTCATTTGTTTCCTCTAACTAGGAACCCTAATAGCCCTCTCATCCCAGGAGCAGAGCATTTTACTTTTGGACAGTTCTGTTTATAAATTTCTAGAACAATGCATTTTTAAGGAGTAAGATAAGTACTGATTCATGAAGCAATCAGTGTAACATTTCTAAATAATTCACAACTGGGCAGAAGTAAAACTTCAAATACCAATTTATACCTTCATCTTCCTTTCCAGAACTGGATTTTTTGACTTTTGATCAAGTGGTTTTGAAGCCTGTTGAATTTTTTTTTTTTTTTAAATCTGGACGTTTGGGAAGCTTAAGTGCTCAATGGATTGGATGCTCTATGAAAATATACTTAAATAATGCCTTGTGAATGACTGAGTCCTATAAAATTCTGCAGTTCCTCCAGAGTTCCCATCTAAAGAACAGTGCACTCCTCTTTAAACCATCTCTGAAGACAGCACAGGAACTTTACTGCCATTCACTGAGTGTGTCCTGCTTTGATGTATTTATTGTTGATAGATAATTCTGAGGCTGATTTGCTTCCCAAACCCACAGGTAATAAACCAGGTGAATTAATTTAGTTTCATCTCAAGATGCACTCTGCTGTTGTAACAGCTGTTTAAAACAGCTCGCAGGTGAGAAATTCTCTGAGAGCTGAGTACATCAGAACTAATAAAAAGTGAGTGAAAGTAAAGTACATCTTCTAAATTTTGCCCACATAGCTATGTAAAAGAAACACAGAGCTCTTTCTCCCCGTGCAAGTGAGTGCATTCACAAAACAAAGCATAAACCCAGGTAAAATATGAACAGAACAAGCCTATACTCTCCATATGTTTTAAGAGATATGGCCCCAAATTTTCAGTGTACTTAAGTTTTATTTCTTGGCAAATGCTTCCAAAAACCCACCAGAGCTGTGTGAGAACAAGCAAGGCCGTATTTTCAGCTGCACTCCCTTGTAAAAAGGCAGAACTTTTAGAAAAGAAGGCTCTGGGGAGAGCTCAGAGCCCCTTGCAGTGCCTAAAGGGGCTCCACTGGAGCTGGAGGGGCACTTGTGACAAGAGATGCAGTGACAGGAGCAGGGAATGGCTCCAGACTGCCAGAGGGGAGGGCTTGGTGGCATTTTGGGAGCAAATTCCTCATGGTGAGGGTGCTGAGACACTGCCTGTAGCTGCCCCAAGAGATGGAGATGCTCCCTCCCCTGCTGGGGGTGTCCAAGGCCAGGTTAAAAAAGGCTTTGAGCAAACTGGGCTGATGGGAGGTGGGGCAGGGGGGTTGGGATGGTTTAGGTGATTTTTTAAGCTCCCTTACAACCCAAAGCACTCTATAATTCTATGGCTCTACCTTGAAATATGCAGGCTGCTGTTTTCAATATTGGTGATATATCACAGTACCCAGCCCAGGAAGAAACTCACTTTATGACTTGAGAGCTACTGACTTCAGTATTTGCAATGGTGAATGTGCAAAAAACTCCTGCAAAATATTATTTCCAGTTAAATTACCACTGCACTCTTAGCAAGCTAATAAATCCTTATGAAGATCAGACATTGAGGAGGATCTATGATTATATTTCTGATGGAAGGAAATGGCATGGTTAGGGAGGATGACTCTGTCTGCATCTTGAGGATGTGTAAAAAGCAAGTTTCTGCCTTAATTTATGCTGTTTGAAAGCCCTGAACTAGTTTTTTAAAACTTTATCCTTCAAAGGCATTCTTAATATTCAAAAAGACCTTGCTAATTAACTCCTAAAACTACCTCAAGTCCAACCTGCTTTTCCTGCTCCTCAGAAAAGTTTTAATTGCACAGATTAAGCACTGGAATTCCAGCTGTCACCTTCCAATAGCTTTCTTCCTTTTTAAATCAGGTGCTTTGGTGCTGATCTCTGCCTTGCTTTGAGCAGAGCTTTGGACAGGCTGCTTTTATGATGGAGCAGTTGAATGTGACTATGAAAAATGATGTGACAGCACAGAAGGCACATTTAACCACTCACAGAGCGTGGAGCTCTCCCCTGTTGTGACACCTGGCAATCAGACTGGGCTCAGCCTAACCCTGAGCCAGAACTAGCTGAGCTCCTCAGTGCTGCTCCCAGGGCAGCAGGGTGAGCTCTAAACCCACTGTGGCAGCAATTAAAAATCACCAGACACGTGCTGGAAACTCCTTTCCTGGGAATAGCCAGGAGAGCTTGGCAGGGCAGCAGCCCCTGGTGCCTGGTCCTTTTCCAGCAGGGGTTGGATGAGGTGACCTCGAGGTCCCCTCCAGACCAGACCTTTCCATGGTCTGAAAAGAGAAAAACCACCACCATGGGCAGGGAGATGGCACAGGAAGGGAATTCCAAAGGGTTTTACCTGTGCTACCCTCACTGTATGAGTAAATCACACACCAGAGTGGAAAATGCACTCAGCTTGAGAAGGTTCCCCAATTCCTCGGTGCCAGGAGCTGCTCCTGTGTGCACAGGGGGTCAGTGAGCTCCTGCAATATTCCACATCTCAGCTGGAGGCCCCAGCACCATTCCCTGGAATTCCTCTGGCCTCAGGTTCTCCTGAGAGGCAGGAGCATGCATTTAGTGAAGCATGGAGGTGCTGCCCAGTTTGAAAATAGAATAAAAAGAATTACTAATCATTACCACTACAACACAATGGCTCACGCAGAATTTGCAGTCAAAATCTCAATTACTCCAATTATCTTCTAATCAAGGTCTAATAATATTTACTGCAGTTGCTCAGCTGGAAGCACTTGCCTAGCTCCAGCTCAGATGAACTGACCAGGATCTGTGTGCTTAGGAGCTACAGCCATTTGTCACAAATGTCTCCAAAGCACCCTGAAAGGAAGTACACAGCTCCCAACAAACACGGGGGAGAATTCACACATTTCAGAGCAACAGAAAATTGATCTGTGTGCAGATCCAGACTAACTCAGCAGGGATGCACAAGGGATGCAGTCAGGTTAATCCAGGCATTCCCCTCATCAGCTGACTCCTCCTGCTGCCACCTGCCAGTGCTCTCTGTGAATTCCCACCAAACCAGAACTCTTCAAGTGTTCCACTTGTTCCCTTGCTGCCCCCTGAGCTCCCTGAGACCAAGAGAAGCATCCCACCTGAACTCAGCAGCACTCCAAACCAAGGCTTCTCTGAGAAGTGTTCTTCTGGTGAGATGCACAAAGAGCATTTCCTTCAAACATCTGCCACGTGTGGTGTTTCCCATCCATCAATTTAATGGAGTGTTTTGATACTTAAAAAGGAATTTTATACATAAGTAGATAGAAAGGAAGAAGAATTCAAAGGAAGAACGGCACACTGGTTATATAACTTTCAATGTTTAATGGCTTATGAAACTCTGAGCTTCTGCTTCCAATATATAAAAAAGGAATTGAAAAAGTCCTAGCATATAAGAAAATCTGATCTTTTCTCCTAATAGATGAGTATGTTTTTACAGACTCTTTTCTAAGTGTAGAATATATTCTGTGCTTACACCAACTATCATCTCATGAAGGCAGGATAGGTCCTTCAAACCCTGAAAATCAGAGTAGTGTTCATGTATGACCTGGAACAGCACACTGCCAACCCCCTGCTCCTCCACCAGCTCTGCTTTTTCAGTCTTTGCTGGTACATTTCAGTTCCTTCTGCTTTGCCTCGATAAAAGATTCAGGGCCATGAATACAAAGAGTTCAGCAAATTGAGGGACCACACCGGTTTTGCAAGTAAATAAGCATCACTCAAAAGACAAACCAGTTCTGATTCCAGTTCTGTGTTTCAATGGCTCACGTCTGATCTGGTTTTGTTTGGGTCTTTAAATCGATGAAAGGGTGCTGGCACTTGTGATTAAGAGGTCAAGCACTGAATACAAAAGTTTTTTAATCTACTTTTTCCCCAGCTAGCACTCAGTGTCCTGAGTTATTCATACCAGCAGAAGGCTGTGGGTGAACACTGCCCCATGGCAGAAATACAGGGAAAAGCCTCATTATCACCTACGCTGGAAGTAAATAAACCCAACGGGAGTTCACTTCATCCAAGCACATCTATTGCCTTTCAAATTCAATAATTGCCTTCCTTCCCTTCTTCAGAACTATCAATTTCTCTCTGGAAAGCTTAAAAAAAATTAAACATTGTTTTTTTGGGTGGTTTTTATTTTGTGTCTGTGTTTTGAGGAAAGGGAGCCTCTTTTGTTGTTACACAAAAAAAAAAGAAGCAAGAAAGGTACTCCCTTGGACAGAGTCCGTTAAAAATCAGATTATTTCCACAGCATTCTCCTATTATTCACCTGCCAGTAAAATATGTACACTCATTGTCTCTCTCTGAATGCCTATTTTTATCTGACTGAGGCTATATGGTCATTTTTGTACTTATTACTGAGTTACTAAGTTTTTTTTCTTCCTTCTTCTAAAGCATGTTTTTCTCTTCTCAAAAACTGGGCCACATGCCTCTGAGGAGAAAGTAGTGCATTATTTCATTCCCACCTTTTCTTCTTTTTTGGCATCTCTGAGGCCTGCTATGCCCAGAAGTGCTTCCACTCAAGCTGGACCATCAAATCAATTATCACAGCAGTCTGCTTCCTAAATATGAATGGCAATGAATGACAACAGGCAAGGCCAACTTTCAGCTTGGATTTGTCATTGGCAATGTACATTTTTTTTGTTTTTTCTATAGATGTTTGGTAGAGTGGCAATTTGACCAAACTCTTCCCCCTGCTGTCTGCAGCTGCATTCTGTGAGTCCCCACGTGAAAAGCTTCCCCTTTGCTGCACCAAAGACAGAAAAAAACCCAGAGAAAATAAGACATAAGGAACTATTCTCACCATAAAAGTTCTCTTTTCTGCTTATTTTTACTACAATCATTGCTGGCAATGAAAGAAACAAAAAGCACAATGACAAACTGGTTCCATTCCTAGATGTTCCCAATTTCAAGGTGCAATTATTTTTAGTGCTGTTGCATCATTTCACAGGAGATCCCCACGTCCAGCAAAGTGTCAGGGCTTTGCAGCTGGAGTGAGCACGGCCCTGTGACAGCATTGAAAGATTAATTACTGTAGGAAATAACTGGTGTACAATACAGCACAATGCAAGCAGACACAGTAAAGTAGAATAAACCAAGAAATCTTACCCCTTACTCACAGCCATAGTTTGGGATTCATGCTTTACCTAATGAAAAACCATTTATTCTTTTGCTAAGAAGAGAAATAAAGTGCATAAGTATTAAATGTGATTCTAAAAAATGTATTTCTAGGGCTCTCCTTCACTGACACTGCTCATTCAAAAACCTGCAAAGAATGAAATTTATATTAAAGCCTGGCTTAATTTTTGGAGAAGTGATCATATACTAGGAAAGGGGATTTTAGGCAGGAACTGGGACACAAACCCAAAACCTCTGGGGTGAGAACACTGCAAAGGTTGCATTACTGCCAGTGCACATAATCCCAGTGGTCATAGAGGAAAGATTGTATTGCCTATTTTAGCAAAAACAATTTCAGCCAAGCAGGCAGCAATTTACTCCT
>VYZP01043585.1:2403-12640 GCA_013400635.1 Hypocryptadius cinnamomeus
AACACTGAAGCTTTTGATAGAGCATTTTGCTTAGCATGGGGTCCTGCTTTTCCAAAGTAGCTGAAAAGTAAAATATACAAGCATCAAAAATCAGCAAAAGGGTCAGTGACATTTATGTACTCCTCCTGCATGCAGCTGGAAGAGCTAACACACAGGACTGCTGTGTGCTTAGTACCTAAGCCTGACCTCAAAATATTCCATGAAATTCACAATAACTTCTTGTTCTGCTTATTTAGAAAAAGAACGCCAAAACACAGAGACAATTTTATGCAATTGATTTTTAAGATCTCACCCATCATCTCACCCAAGGTACTTGCATTATCCCTTATCTACAAGCTGGGAAATGGGGCTTCCTCAGTGGCTTGATATAAAATTTCAGTTCTTCCTATCCCAAAAAAACACACTGCACTCCCAGATGGAAGCACCCAATTCCTCAGTGTTAACTATCAGATGTTTCCAAATGTTTCAAGATGTGTCACAAGTATCTCTCATGAGCAAAGATGATTTCTTTCTCTTTTTCTAGAAAATTATCCCATGTTTTAAATATCTGCATATTAGAAGTTAACATCAAGACAGATTTTAAAACGTTAATTTAATTGTAGTATATGTCATGGCAAGAATGAAGCAGAAATATCTTTTTCTGTCACACGGTTTGGATTGTAAAAGCCTCTCCTCTCTGGAAGTATCAGTGCCAGTAAAATCTAACCTTTCCTTTTGGCCCCCCAAAACCCTAACTTTGCTCTAGCAAATTTTAAAAGACATTTCTAGAACATGCTCATGTGTTTTGGAAAGCTGCCATATTCAAGCAAAAGGTCATGAGGCTTAACATACAAGTGTATCATAAAATCAAGTTTGAAGGGGTTTTGGAAAAAGGAATATAGAATGCAATTTATGAGGCTCGTCTCCACTCAAACTTCTGTGATACAGACCATGACAAGTTGCCAATTTGCCAGCATAAATAGGGAAATGGTTATAATTATATTTCCCTGTGCTTTTGCTCTGGAAAGTTTTGGCCATTTAGATGTTTCAGAGCCAGTGGATATCCAAGAAGCACAAAAGGAAGGCCACAGCAGGAAGGAATTGTGCATCACTGAGAGTGAGGGTGCCAGTCCAAACATGGGGTACCCGCAAATGCACCAAGATGTTTGTAAGGGGAAAAGAAACTGCTGAGAGGCCTCAAAAAGGCTGAATTTACCACTGTGCTCCCATGAGAGCCACATCCTATGGGACAATGCAAAAATGTGACTCAACTACATGACAGCTTTCCAGAGAGATGGAGTCGGGATGATTACATCAGTGAATTGTCTGATACTTTTACCACAGACTGCACAGAACTGACCAGCAGAGTTCTGTTGTTGACTTCTGTGGATGATGACAGCATGAGGAAGATTTTTGAGGTGGTTGGTTTTTACAATTTGGTTTTTTTGCTTTTTGAGTCTTAAGACATCTTTTATATAGACATATATAAAGGAAAATGGGGAAAAAAATTATTTCATACCTTTTGACCCAGGCATCTAGCTTTCTGCATAGCATAGGTGTGTTCAAAAAAACCTGCTGTGAGTCAGACTGGAAATGTAATTTAGTTCCCTAAAATTAAAAGCTAATAATATCTCTTTATGTGCCATGCCACCTTCAAATTTCACCCACATTAAATAAAAAAACAACACAAAACAAAAAAGAGGCCTCAGTTTATGGTTTGTTCCTGAAATTTGTGTCCAAAAGTGTATTTATGTGGTGAACACCATCTTTGTGTTAGGTGGCAAATATAAAACGGACTTCACCCATTTACATATATCTGGTTCATACAATATTTAACTGAGACTGGATACAATAACCATGAGGCAAACCAAACAACTGAGGCAAACCAAAACCATATCTGTATATACAAAAACATAATTAAACACATTTCCATTGATACTTTGGTGGTTTTTTCTTTACAGTGAACAAGTTCACAAGGAAAAGACTGACAAAACTGTACCAGAGTAAGTTACTAATTTATTCCTTTTTTTTCAGGAAAACTGGTCTGCTTGAGAAATATTAGAGACAAATTCTATGGGTCATTTAGGAATGGAAGAAAATTGACAGAGAGGCATAACAGCATTCATTTTGGTCTCCAATGAGCAGCAATAGCAGAGGAACTGCCAAGGCTTCTTTCCTATGCCACAAACACAAACCAGATCCTGTTCATGGACCAGGAAAAGTTAAGTCAGTGCAGCAAAACTGGCCAACTAGCTTACCTTGGGCAGAAGTTGTTTGTGTAGAAGTTCTAGACTGTAATTCTAGTTTATTTAGGTTGTTATAAAATACTTTCCCCACCCCATGCACTTCTGTGTAAAACCAGTTCTTCCTGAGGATTTTAAATTTGATAGCACGGGCTTCAGATGACTGAGCATGATTTCAAGCATTTTGCAGCAAAAAATGGGTTTAGACCAGCAATTTCTACTCCACATCACCAAAACTATGTCAAAATGATAAATCTATTGAAAATGCTATAGGTCATAATCCATACATTTAGCATTATCTGGTGTAATAGGTCATCACCTACTGACATTTTTATTGAACTGAAAAGCAGGAAAACAAATGGTTTCCATGTCAGGAGCTGACACTAGAGGAACCAGGGATTTGCAGATGTATAGAAACCCTAGCTGGGCCAAGAAAGAAGAAACAACAACCTAACCTGAGGCCTCAGCAGTTATCATTACTTCAAACTGAGACAGAACAGTTGGACTTGATGCTCTGTTTTCCAGCCTAACTGATTCTGTGATTCTCTGTCTACAAAGGGGACAATCTGGAGCTGCAGTGCCAAAGCTTGTGTACTTTGTTGAAGTTGCCATTTCACCTAAAGTGAGGAGCTGGCAGTACATTTCACATCTCTCAGAAGTGAGGCAGTGTGAAAATCTTCCTCTGGTCCAGGAGCCCTCCAAGAGGAAAAACAGAGCAGCTCGAAACGGAGGCACTCACAAATCGTCCATCACCAGAAGGAACAAACGTCCTGCTCCTGCCAGCAGCCCCACTGGCTGCCAACAGCTATCACAGCAAGAAACAGCTCAGAGATCACCAGGGCCAGAAGTGGAGGGATCTCTCTTGTGCAGCATGAAGACGGCTGGAAGCGGACATCAAGCACAGCAGCTGCAGGTGCAGCACCTTGTCCGAGCCTGTCCCCATCTCCTGGCTCTGGGGACATGCAGGCAGGCTGGCTCGGGGCTGCTAGCAGCATGACAGTCTGTGTTGACCAGCCCAGTCACTGAGGACTCCCTACAGCATTTGGAGAGAGGAAAAAGCAGTCACAGGCCTCTACATAATCCTAAACATCGTTGCTCACAAGATGATGCAAGAGCACTGTCACTTCCCTTCACCCCTGTGTGTCTGAAGTCACAAGCTCATTGCACAGGTTGGCATAAAGGAAAAGGTTTAACACCAAGCTCCACTATTACTAGGCCCCTCAAAAGGATACAAAACTAATCTTATCAGGTCCAGAGTATGGGGAACACATTTTTCCCCACTGCAGTAAGAAGTATTTTCCAGAAATGTAATTTTAAGCTCTTTTTTGTGCTGCTTTTCCATAATTTCTCATCTAAGTTTTTTTCCCTCTAAATCACTGACTTCAGTTATCTTTTGCATAAATATTTGTCTGAATGAATTTCAAATAAAAATTATTTCAATTTATTGACCCACAAAAAGATCATTCCATAATTCAGTCAGGGATAATAATTGTTCTTGAAGCTGTGAAATACCTCAACTTCAATTTTCTGTGTAATGAACTATAAACTTTTATATTAAATAATAGTGATGTGTACATTCACTGAGGCATACATTTCTAACCACATAGTTTTGAGAGGAATGGCATTTTTAAAAGCAGTTACACTCCACACTAATTAATTTTGAGAACATAAACACTCTCCAAAGTTGCAAAATTAGGCAATTATACAATAATATGTTATAATCATAACAGCTTTTCGGCTCTGAAGATTTTTACTTATTTTCTCACCATTGCTGGGCTCTTGGCGCATATGTATGAGCACTACAAAGCCAATCAGCACTACAAAATGTATGCTTTGCATTTTAGCTTAGACTTCTGGTGTTTGCAGAACAGTGTGTGTCTAACTGCTGTTCCCACAGCTGTAAAGCTTTAAGACTTAAGAACGCATTGAACCAGAGTCTGTCCTCACATAATTGGAGTGGCGCAAAGTTTTGTTTGGGGGTGTTCATTTAAAGCACAAAGCCCCATCTGACGAACCCCAGGTTGTTCTCCACATGATAAAAGTGAGTGGTTATTCATTACCCTGTGACGTGTAATTAACATGATGATTGGCTCTATACACCTTATAAACAATGAACACTTTTCTTATTTCCTTTTAACTACCACCATTTAGAATCGCTAGGAGAGACGAGGGGAAAAAAAAGTGTACAGCCACCGAGGGAATTTCCAAATTAAGAGGTCCTTGAGATTCCAAAACAAACCCAAAAAACATAACAGACACTCTTCTCTTCATAAAACACTCACAATAGCAGAGGCCCAGCTTACATCGTTTAACTGCTGCAGTGCTCACACGTCAAGGCAGGATGCTGAGGTTGTACAAAGGGATCCCACAGCTACTGCACATCACGGGCTAATGAATCTTTTCCCATGACAGGTACAGACCTCGGGACTGGGGTGGGAGCCAGGCTGTCAGACAAAAAGTTCAGAGAATCTGCAGTGGCAAGGGCTCAGTGAGCAAGATGCTGCAACAGTCTGGAAGATTTACCCCCATGAATCCATGCTATATCAACTATTTTGTAAGTCCCAAAGCACACCTACCTGTCACCATGTTTCAGTCAAACATACACAAACCAAGTTGCTGTCAATCTTGACATTACTTGCTGAAGACAAATATACCTATCAGAGCTGAAAAAATTTTCCTTTTGTCCTGTCAAAACCTTCCTTACTGTCTTGGGTAGCTCAATCCATTACAGGCATTCGAGGGCAACGTGGAGAAAACTTTCTTCTTTTTTCTAGTTGCCATTTACTAAACACAAGGTAGTAATTCTGACCAATTCTTAGTAATTAGTGAATAATATTATTAATTCTATTTGATATGTAGTCTAGGACCCTGAAAACTTTCTCCAGTCATGTACAATGTAGCCTTCACTCTTATTTCTGGGAACCTGGGTACCAAACTTGTTGCTGGAGCTAAAGCACAGAGATGCAGCACAGATCTTGTCAGCCTCTACTTCCTCACAGAACACCAGGATTTCTCACACTCTTGCCACAAAACAGCACTGGCTTTTCCTGAGCATGGGACCAATCTAAACTAATACCTTTCCTTTGACAACTTTGCTTGTTTCTGAAACTGAGAAAGCCTCAAAAGGCTTTAAATGCAGGATTCTTTTTATACCATTTCAAATGTCACTGTATACATGTCTGTTATGAGCCAGTCACCAGAATTGCCCCTTTAGCCAACAGGGGAGTAAACACTTCCAGATCTTAACTATTTTAATTTAAGCAGAGATTAGTTATGTGCTAGATGCTCCTTTTTTTCCTGTGCTGACCATGAAGACTGTTAAAATGACAGAGAAATCATGGTTAGCCTATCAGTTAAAAGAACAGAATCCCTACAGGCATCTTCTAAGAGCTGTTTAAAGGTCTCTCCATCAAGTCTTCCTTCCAGTCTCATCGAGAAGAAATCTGAATGAAATCTATTTTAGCCAAACTTGTCCTGAAACAAATCACAAACTCTGGTTGATAAATAATCAATCAATCAATCAATCACAAAACAGATTTCTATTAATTCTTTTGGTTGGGAAAATGAAATATTTTTCTGTTATTCTCCAAAGAGAACACTTCCAGTTAGACGTTTTTCTAACTGAGCCTTTTGTATTCAAAGTCATACTTTATTTTGAAATTTGCCTGCATTTTAGTCACAAAACAAATGATATTGGAGTGAGCCAAGCAAAAAAATCAACAGCTCTAGTCACAAGATCATGTTCCACATTTAGGTTGTTGTCCTGCCGGAGAACACAATCTCTTTCACAACTGTACCCTGCCCTCTTTCAGCTTCTTACCTTGTGTCTCAGGCCTTACAAAGGTGGAAGGTTTTGGCATTCCAATTTACCTTCCCCTTCAGCTTTTGGCTCATCCCTAGGGCATATCTGATGGGCGCTAATCCACCCTAATTAGCCTACTGGGAAAACAACAGATAGTTTGCAAGACTTGAAAGGCTTGTTCAGGAAAGTCGACATCTCTGGCAAAGAGCTTAATGTGTCTGCAATCAAGACAAAAGGAGAGATTGGATCACCATAATGAACTCTAATTTTGTATTGCTCTAGAAGGATAAAATGAGGGTGAATTGAGGCTCTGAAATCTTTTAGCACAAGAGCAAATGAAAGCTTTAAATTATGCATTTTTTTCCTGTCAACTGAATAAGCACGACTTTATAAGCATGATTTAATCCAAAAAACAGATGCACTCTTCCCTTAAGACAGAAATCTAAGCCAACTGGCTTGCATAAGCATTTTCTGTGCGTGATTATTGGACGTGGCAGGTTGAAAGAACCAAGAAGCAGGATTTTGAGCCATGGCAGGAGATGCAAAGAACAGAGGTCCAAATCTTCACAGGAAATAAAAGCAGGCAAGAGAGAGAGAATAGTGGGGGGAAGACATTCTGCAGCATTTAATCACAAAGTTCAGGAATCAGGCTCTGAATGCAGCGATGACATGCACAAGTGGCGGTAGGTCCTCTTTGTGCGGCTTCGCTGCGCCAGCAGCATTGCAAGTTGTCCTGCATCACCCATAGCCATGGTTACAATTTTTACCTAGTAATGATTCCATTGTAATTAATGGATGTTCCCACTGCATAAGGCAGAATACTGATGAGGAATGTGAAGGGCAGACAATAGTTTAACTATCTTTGATTAAAGTCTCACTTTGTGCAGAGCAAGCTGCATTCATCATGTTGCCTCTCTCAGTTTTCCATTCTTACCGATTATCAACAAATTGAACTAAGAGATTTCCACCCCAGTAGATTTTTCTTTATTCTGTTTTGTGCACTGTCTTTCCTGACTTTTCAAGACACACCACAGATAGAAGTAGGAGCCCCTTACACTCTGAGTTAATGTCACTTTTGTAACAGAATGGATGTAATTCTCTGTGTGTTGCTGTAACCATGTCTCAAACTTATTAACAACTAATTACAGAATATCCTGGATAAAGACGAAAAACATTGAGTTAGATTTAATACTAACATATTACTTTATGCAAAATTTACTGCTGATTGAACTCCTCAGTCAGCAGTAAATAGCCTGAATATTTGGATTGTGAACACATATGACTGAAAAATACACAAAGTACAGAGGACAAATTCTGGCCCACAGTGCACCTACACAACTGTCACTGCTTCAGTGGGAAGAGCAACAATTTTCCCTTCAAATTTCTATTAATTACTGTAATTTTTCAGTTTTGGTATTTCAATGTCACTTAATTTTGTCCTGATGTTTCCAGCTGCTCTTGAGAGCTTCATGAAGTTTTTGACTTTGCTGCTTGGTTAAAAAAATTAAACACATGTCGGTGCTTTTCCTGTATTTATCCCCATGTCCCTTGTACCCAGTGGAAAGAAGAGAGGCCAGAGGAGCAGCAGATGAAGCAGGACCACAAAAAACAGGAAAGTGAAAGCTGGCTGCTGCCAGCTCCCCACAAACACTCACGACATGAGAACTAGTGCCTGTAATCCCAAATACGTGCACATGCATATGCATGATTGTAGTGCCACTGATGAATAGAAATGTTTGTCTCACTCATGTGAAAAGACATCAGCTGCTTTTGGCTTCAAAGTCAAGACGTCTGGTTTTAGCCTTTTTTCTGTCAGAGACACCTGATGGATCTGGACTGAATCCCACAGGGATAGATCAGGGGCATTTAGCTAACTTTTCTGTAGATCGTGTAGAGCTAAGGGAAATGTCTAAAGTCGGTATCAGTGGTTTTAAAACTTTTGTTAAAGTCTCACTTTTTTCTTTCTTAAGGAAGATACCAATATGCTGGGAGCTGCTAACAGAGAATGGAAGAGCTCAAATCCACATTTGTCAGACAGAGGAGATGGGCTAAATATCATGCACAGAATAAGGAAACCGCTTTAATCCTGCTTGGGTATTTACAGGTAATCAAATAAATAACAGCCATGTTAACATAAATATTAACTTAACATGAAAAAGAAAACCATGAAACCGGTGGGGTTTTCTCTATCCCAAAAGAACTTCAAGTAATTGTCAGCTTTTGTGAATTAGCAAAGAAATTTATCTCCAAAGATCTTCCAGTTATGATGTGCCACACAAGGATACAAAAGTGATGGACTACTGTTCAGTCTTGTGTCCTGTCCTGTTTTCACATTGTCTGACTCAAAAGGTGTACAGAGTACTTTTAATATGTTTCTCAGAACCAGTGACAAAACAATGTTTTCAACTAGCTTCAAATCTAAACACAGAAACTCTGTTGAACAATTTCATTTCCCATTTTCTTCTTGTTCTTAAAAAGTAATTAAAAAACCCAACCTCACAACCACAATCAACTCCTTGATTTGTTTCAAAATAAAGAATGTAAACGTTACCAGATCATTGACTTGGAACATGGCGAAAGGAAAAGGACACTCTAATTTGATAATATTTGTTAGTTTTAGGCAAGCCATTTCATACATTATTGCAGAGATCCAAAATTACAAAAAACTTGACCATTTGAACTATTTAAGTAAAACATGAGAAAAACACTATATGGAAAAAAGTGTGCAGAGGTAATGGCGAAGGAACCAGATGTTTCTGTAGGGCTTTTCAGTCTTTAACTTCAGCATCAGGATGATAAAGAGCAACATAAAAACCTGTCACTGCTGCAGCCAAGCAAATACAAACACACACACTTCCAGCACAGCCAAGATATGACATTTTTAGGAACATGGAGTGCATCCATTTTGTTCTCATGTTTGTACATTTCTGAGAGCACAGCCAAGTTTTTGCAAGGCAGAACTCAAAGAGAAAGACCAGGAGGCTGTATAATGCTGAGTGTAGTCTAACAGGATATACCGGGCTATTGGTTTCCCTCCAGATGTTTTTCAATGGAACCAGTGTTTCAGTGGCCAAGTTTCACTAAGCTCCATGATGTCAAACATAAGGTTCCCTACCACATGACTCAAGAAATTAAGGATAAAAGCGCTGACTTAAGTGTGATTGTGAATCTGGACAAACTCCTAGGAATAAATTCTTGTTGCAGAATGCATATATTGACTGAAGACACACAAGGGGATGCTTAACGAAGATAAGTGAAATATTAATAAAGTAAAAATTCATGAACATATCTTAAAAAAAAAAAAAGGTTGTAGCAATAATTAAGAAGCTTTCCAGAGGCACGTAAGTTTTCACTTAAACCAATAGATAAGTTTAGGTACACAGTTCAGCTGGAAAACCTTGTTAATTACTATAATGGCCGAACTCCAGGGCCTAAATTTTTATGTTATTTCTTGACGTTATGATTTATATGATTGTCCTGTTCTGGTGACCAAAAAAGTACCAAAACACATAAAAACCTTGCACCAGAAAAATTGAGACTGTTTAGTGTCACATTCTCTTCCCTCTTTTAAATTGAAATGAGGGATTCTTACATTATCAGATTCCAACAGAACCTGTCCTCAGAAAGACACTAAAAGATCAGAAGTTGAAAGACACACAGAATTTTCCTCTTCAACACAGTGAAAGGCATAGGATGAAAGGAAGGAAACAGCTCCTGTTTTATTGCTGCTCTGATTACTATTTATGTATCACTTACTGAAGAATTTGTCATACTTGACACAAGTTGTGACCTCATCAATGACAGTAACTGAAATATCAGCTGCTGATNTATAAAAAGAAAAAGAAAATATATAAATATATATGTAAATATGTAAATATATATGTAAAATATATAAAAAGAAAAATCACAAAGAAATCCCACCAAACAAAACAGGTGGAGGGCTACTTATGGGGTCACAGCCTCTTTCAGGCAGCCACCTGCTCCCACATGGAGTCCTTCACAGGCTGCAGGGGCACAGCTGTATCACCATGGCCTGCACCACAGGGGGAATCTCAGCTCTGGCACCTGGAACCCTCCTGCCCTTCCTCCTGCACCAGCCTTGATGTCTGCAGAGTTGTTCCTCTCACATATTCCCACTCCTCTCCCTGACTGAAGCTGTTGTTGAGAGGTCTATTGCCCCTTTTTGAATCTGTTATCCCAGAGGTGCTACCAC